>CAJHZI010000264.1:617500-794734 GCA_905160935.1 Enchytraeus crypticus | reverse complement strand
AGAAAAATAGATGAAATAGTTTCTGAGAGAAGGTTGGAGTTTTTAGGTCATTTACTGAGAATGTCTGATTATAGATACGCAAAGACTGCAGGACTGCAGTTAACTGGAAGCCAACTCAAGGAAAAATGAAACGAGGAAGACCTAAAAGTACTTGGTTAAATACGATCAACAAGGATTTGAGAGCATTAAACATTTCATGGGAAGACGATGTGAAGATTGCTGATGATAGAAACGAATCGAGAAATATTTCCGCACTATATGTTCTGTACAGAACGCAAGGGACGGATGATGCTGATGACAACTGTAATACATTACATATACATGTATGTTACAAGGATAAGAAATAGAAATCACAAAATAGTATAAGACATGAAAATCTAAGATTTTAAATAGAAATTCAGTAATTACCCATGATAATATAAGGAAATGTATATATGACAATTTAAACAAATTTAAAGAGTTTAAGTTGCGAATTGATTTACAACATTCCATATGTAACATTCTTAAACTACAGTTGATGAGTTAAACGATGGGATGGTAGAGAAAGATAATTAGATACCGAAATCCTGGTCTGATAAAGGCTATATAATATAGCTCCCAATATTGATCATTGAGGTACATCAATTATCCTCGGTAAAACAGTAGATTTAACGTTATCAATGGCAACATATTGATAACGATTGAAATTCGGTACCCTAAAAATTAGGGTAACGAAATCCTTCACCACACTTTTTATTAAGGCTCAATAGAAACTAAGCTGATATTACGTTTAAAAAGATTTCAAGTGATTGGTAGCTCAGATATAGCGCATTATTAAGTGAAATTTTTTAGACAATTTGGTCAATTATATGCACTCAAGAGGTTTTATCCGACTTTTTGGTTTTCAAATAGATCATATTAGATAAGGAAAGTATTATGTTTGTAACTAATTTTATCATATTTCATGGCTTGTAATGTATACACCTGATGTCAATATGTTTTTAGTAAATGGAACTATCAAACATGTTATTTTATTTTAATAATAATGTTTTTTAAATTTTTGATATGCTTTTGTAATTTTTCGAACTGAATGTTTATGGTGTCAAATGATCGTTCTATATCTGCTTACTTATTGAGACTACTTATTTATAACGCCTAATAAAGTTTATACAAATTTTTCTGAGAGTCCCTGAAAGTACCTGAAGTCTATGGTTTACCCTATCTCCGCTTCTTCATGTCTCATTAAAGAGATTTTCATTTACATACGATTTTACTGTGCAAGACAAACTCATTAAATAAAAAATAAAAATAAAGAAACTTGACCAGTCTGTGAATGTTCTTCATTGTGCTCTTATACGGCCTGGGGCCCAATACTCCACACCTCAAACGCCTCAAAATCAGCATTTTAGAGCTCTCTGACGTTAACTTCAGAAGAAATATCATAGTCACTACAACATTTTATTGCAGATATTAATAGTAGTAGGCCCTAGTCCCAGATCAACTTCTAGTTCGGTTCAGGAGGAAATGTTGTGCAATCTGCTTTAAAAGACTCAGTGCACTGAAGATTGACGTGAATTCTATGGCTCTGAGTCATTTATGTAAGACTGTAATAAATTATCTACGTCAATGTCTGTGTAGACCATTCACCTAGAAGGTCAGTAGGCTTATAGCTTTCTCTCTCTCTCTCTCTCGCTCTATTAGTGCACAGCCTATTGGCAGGTCCATGGTATACAACTCTCCCATATATTTCTATCCTGTACCTTTCTCTTCATATCAACAAAAGAATTAGTTTTCAATTTATTCAAAATCCAAAGTCTCGGTCCTCCTCTAAGCGTTTTCCTTCCATTCTTCTCGCAATTACCTCTTTCGGAAAACCATTTCATCTCAGTAAATAACCCTTCCAGTACTTCCTTCTATACCTTATAATATATATCTGTTGTCTATGTATGCCAACCCTATTTAGCACTTCTTCCTAAGTAATTTTGTCAGCCCATTTGATCTACTCCATAGCCGGCGTTAGCCGCATTTCGGGTGCATTCAGTTTTTATATCCTCCTTTCTTAACGTCAATGTTTCATAACTGTAAATTAGCGTGATCCACACTAAAGTCCTAACAATTTTTATCTTTGCGGCTTTCTTCAAACGTTTCGTTAGTAATTTTTTCCTCATACTGAAGACCTCTTGCGCTTGAACAATTTTATAGCTTTAGCTTATGTATAAGCATTTATTATGTACTGTAATCATCGATGATTGCAGTCCTATCCATATCTCTCTCTCTCTCTCTCTCTCTCTCTCTCTCTCTCTCTCTCTCTCTCTCTCTCTATATATATATATATATATATATATATATATATATATATATATATATATATATATATATATAGGCCCTATATATATATACATATATATATATATATATACATGTATATATATGTATATATACCTGTATATATGCTGGGTGAGTAAAAAATGATTACACCTGCAAAAAGTTTTAATATCTCAGGCTATTGTTAATATTTTTCAATAAAACTTTTACAATTTAATAAAAGACTAATTGTTGATGGGGTGGCCAATTTTTATCCATTTCGGTTCATAGATTGGCCAATTATGCAAGTTTCAGCAGAGCAACCCCTCATTTTTACCTAAAAACGGCGTTTTCTACAACGGTAAGGGCAGATTGCACTTCATTGACGAGAATGTAAAGGTGAACTCTCAGTATTACGTCAATATTTTGCTTCCGGAGTAGTTTGATGATTGCTATGCTCTTCTATCAAATGACTTCATCTTTCAGCAGAATGGTACTCCGGCTCATGCATCTCGTCATGCACAGGAATGGATCAGCGAGAGAAACCCGGATTTCATCAAGAAGAATGAATGGCCTCCAAACTCTCCCGATCTTAATCCTCTGGATTACCATGTCTGGGGAACCATGCTGCATCTCTATCAGAAACAGCAACCGAAGCCTAAAAACAAGACAGAACTGCAGGAAGTACCACAATCAATCCGGGAGAGAATGCCCAAAGCTGGAATCAACAAGAAGTCTGTCCTAGCATTCAGAAAGCAACTGCAGTCCAGCGTAGCAGCTGGAGGAAAGCATTTCGAATAGGCAGTAATGCAAGCAGATATAACTGGCTCTTTATGAACCACCACAAAGACCCTTTTCAGGGCTACAATAAAATTAAAATAAAACAATATATTTATTTTGTTTAATTACCTAATTAAACTTGCATAACTGGCAAATCTATATACCAAAATGGATGAAAATTGGCCACCACATTAGAAATTTGTCCTTTAGTATTGGCAAAAGTTTTATTGGAAAATATTAACAATAGCCTGAGATACTCAAACTTGCAGGTGCAATCTTTTTTTACTCACCCTGTATGTATATTATATATATATATATATTTATATAATATTATATATATATATATTTATCTATTTAATCTAAGTGCACAGCCTACTGGCAGGTATCCATGATATATTTCGCCTCCACTCTTCTCTTTTTCTTTTGCCTATTCATGTCGACATATGAGTAAAACTTTAAGTCGTCTACCAATATTAATTCTTGTGTTATATACCATTTTTTTGGGGGATTCTGTTACGACAAGGTGGGCCACTATTCTTGTTGGTATATACCATTTTATTGGGGGATTCTGTTAAGACAAGGTGGTCCCCTATTCTTGTTGGTATATACCATTTTATTGGGGGATTCTGTTAAGACAAGGTGGGCCCCTATGCCTACCTCACCTTCAAGAAACATTTACTGGACATGGGCGTAATTCCCTGAGAAAACTATCTTGTTTACACAGATATATATATATATATATAATATATATATAATATATATATATAATATATATATATAATATATATATATAATATATATATATATATTATATATATATATATATATATATATATATATATATATATATATAATGTAGATTTGCACTGGCGAAAGAAGCTTTCGGCAAGAGAAAACAACTGCTAACAAAAGTCATTGGTAAGGACACAAAGATGTCGTTATTCATTTCAAATTAATTAGTAGTCAGTTGAACTCGAATATATTTCCATGTGTCTCGTAATCTTAAAGTAATCTTAAAGTAATCTCAACTGATCTCTCAGCGATTATACTAGGCCAACATTTCATGTTTAATCAATATATTTCTCTCTTTTCTCTGTAATGTTGTAATTAATCATTAGTAATTTTCAAATCTCTGCTAACCTTCAGTTATCTAACAGCGATCACAATACGTTTAAAGTTGAATCAAAGTAATTCTCTGTAATGCTAATATTATTCGTCCATAATTTATTATCAATTGCACTACATTCAAGTCTTAAACAATGCAGTATTTCTGTAATGATGCAATTAATTTGTAGTATCTCTCATAAATCTCTGTAAAAGTCATAGTGCTAATTACATTTAAATTTCCAGAATAATCATCCATACAATACAGTAATTATCTACGCCCTTGATCAACGATGAAGAATCATCTCAATTAAGAAATCAGTACATTACTTAATCTGGAAATTTGCACTTGGACTGATTACCCGGATTTTGGCTTACACCGTTTATGGGCCGCTCATTCTGCTCATTGGTTTTGATGTGGTGCCACAGTGCTCGATGCTGTCATGGACAACAGTAGCACTCTAATCGTATTGTTGTTATTGTTGTTGTTGGAAATCAATAATTAATATTGGCTGAAGATCCATTTAAATGTTAAATATTTATGTGAATATTAAACATTAGCGACTATTACTCCGCATAACAAATCTCGCGAATCGTCCAATATTTCTTTATTCTGTCTGGCTTATTCTTCAGTTACCTTATCTAATAACTAAATTACACCTAATTAAATACCTAAATTATAACTAAATACCTAAATTATACTTAAAATTCCTAACTACCTTAATTTTTACTACGAGGGTTGTCTGAACAATTTATTTCTTGATTTCGTGCCATTTTCTGGAAGAAAGGGAATTACTTTACTGTAGCGCTTGGCCGTCTCCTGAATCTTTTTCATTAGCATTAAAAGATAAGGGCTGGTTTGTAAAACGTTGGAAGTATTTACAATCTTGGTCATCAGATGCACGCATAATGGCAACTACAGTACATGTACATGTAGCTCTAACATTTCTACCACAAGCTGATTTATTGCTGCGCATACTAAATAATATAAATAATAAATAATATAATAGAATGTCTAAATAGCGTAGGGGTAACGTCATGAAGTTTTAAATGACAAATCCTGAGGTGAATTGAACCCTCGTGGGTTCGAATCCCGGCCGCGCTGATCTGAGAGTAAATCTCGGACATTCACTGGACTGGCTATACGGAAAATGGTCTAATTTGCCTAACGGATTAAACATGTGGTATTAAAAAGTGATAGATATCAACATAGTTGATTATTCACTATAATGCGTGTTTACTTTTTTTTATACCTCAGATTGACTCTGACTCTTCTTCAGCTTTGTCATATTTAAAGTCATTTTAGTAATAACGTCACAGTTAAAACACATTGGGCCCTACACGTGCAAAGTACCGACTAATTCGAAGTCAGAATCCAACGGCTGTAAATTCAAACATTCACTTAAAGTCCAATAGAGCGATAGAAGATTGAGAGGATAGCAGGATATAAAGAGATTCCTGCAAGTCCGAAGACCCTGTGTAACTGAGAAAGAGCTAATTGTCAAGCGACTCCCCGCTACTAAAGAGACCGTACTGTAAAATTAAACTCTCATTATAGTGAAATGATCAACTATCTTAATATCTATCACTTTAAATACCACATGTTTAAACCATTAGGCAATTTAGACCATTTTCAGTAGGCCTATAACCAGTCCTATGAATGTCTGAGATTTACCTCTCAGATCAGCGCGGCTGGGATTCGAACCACGATGGTTCGATTCACGTCAAGATCTATTATTTAAAACTTCATGACGTTACCCCTACGCTATAGAGACATTCAAATATTGAATTAAACTTTTTACACCTTCCTAACCTTGATTCTGATCTTTTTCCACATTCTGGGCTTCATGTTGCATTTAAATACTACTTAAGTCGTAGAGGTCGCACACCGAAGACCATAAGTGAGGCAAGATGACCGAGGAAGCTCAGATCCACTCACAGGAGCAGATCCACCCACTGGAGCAGATCCACCCACACGAGCAGGTCCACCCACAGGAGCAGGAGCATGTCCACCCACAGGATCAGGAGCATGTCCATCCACAGGAGCAGGTCCATTCACAGGAGCAGGTCCACCCACATGAGCAGGTCCACCCACATGAGCAGGAGCTGATCCACCCACATGAGCAGGAGCAGGTCCACCCACAGGAGCAGATCCACCCACATGAGCAGGAGCAGATCCACCCACAAGCATCGCAATCGCCTCTCCGAAACAGCGCTGCATACACCTCTAGATCACCACCAGCCTGGAGTCCAGACAAAGCACACCCCGCATCCAGCAGGGCCGTCCAGTCTCGACCTCCCCAGGCTCCAGGACCGCCACGTCACATACTAGCATTGTCGAGGTGGTTATTGTTGACCTTGATTGATGGGTTAAAGTGCAATATGTAGTTGAAGCTTCATCCTGTATGATATTCTCTACACGTCGCATGAAGGGTTTTTGCTAAAGAGATCGCATGAGTCGTGTCACAGTTTAGATAGATATGTAACATGGGAAATATACCAATAATTGCAAGTTATTTTAAAAAGCTAGTAAAGCTAATGTTGACGTCAGTTTCCTCACTCGAAAAAGCGCTGTAAATATTGTGACGAGCGAGCCCAGGATTTGAACCCCGCACATACTGATCCGCGGTCGGACCAGTTAGTGCGGGTTATTTATAGACAAAGGTGTAGAAACGTTTTAAGGCGAGAGGTACAATTAAGCAGAGGGGGCAGAAATAATTAATATCAAGGGGAGTCCTATACGAAATCGTACGTCCAAGTATTCCAATTAGTGAACAGACCTGCACAGACAATAGGTCAGCTCGACTGATAATACTACAATCAAACTGTGGAATGCGCTCACCTATCGTCATTACCTCTCTCTCTCTCTCTTCAGTGCACTGCCACGTGCCAGGTTCAAGGTAGGTATTCATATTCAAAGTCTGCTTTCTTGCTCCAGAAGAGCAATCCTTAGATCAACAACTAATTAACCCAGCAACGCATACTGTCCTTTTTTAAGAACAGCATATATTTGGGCATGCCACGGGCACCTCTTATGCCAAATTAAACTAATGTATCACTCTGTACACCCCAGAGTTAGTGGACTTTTACATGAAACCAGATGTTGATACTCTGTGTTTACTCTAGCAGAAATATATGTGTTGAAATTTGAAAGTTGCGGAAAAATCTAATTTTGGGGATGTCTCTGGGAAATAGGTAAGTGATATGAGTTACCATAATTGTCAAGTAAACTTTATTTGTATGAATTAAAAGATCATTTTCATTAGAGAATTTCAGAATTAATAAAAACATTTGGCTGCTTACGATTAATTAGTTAATTATGGTTTAATAGGTGTCCTTAAAAAAGGACGCTATGCAGTACACGCTACAGCTTTGTGCTACAGTAATGTAATGGCTTGCTCTTTCTTTTAGCAAACAAAAATAATGTTCAGTATTGTTTTCTTTGAGCTAATTGATAAACTTTTTTTAACATTCAGTTAACCTAATATGATAAGGGATATGGCATTACCATTTCAGTTTCTAGTCACTACTAGATAAAGTACCTCTGTGATTTCAGTGTAAAGCTACAAAGTAACAGGGGTTTTATTATAGTTTTCATTTACTATGCCCTAACAATAATAGTATACAAACTTTTACATAAATAAGTGTATGGAAAGTATATATATATATATATATATATATATATATATATATATATATATATATATATATATATATATATATATATATATTTAAAATTTGGCTAAAATATAAGATTTTAATTAGGCATACGTTATTTTATTGTGTCAACCAATATTTTTTGCTGTTCTTACATGACTTTACATCTGGAAATATAGGCAATCGTTTGTTATTTTAGGTATTCAGTTCATGAATTGGCATGCTGGAAGATGAAGAATTTTAAAATGCTGACATCTTCTTTCTTCCGCCAGAAGACGCTGCTAGGTCAGATGAGGATAGTTGTACAGAAGATGATGATGGCATAATTGATAATCTTACTGGAAATCAATTGCGTGTCTCCAGTGTTGAGCATAAGCGTATTGGCCAGGAGATTCAAGTGAAAACGAAGAGTCAGACGTTGAGCCACTGAGCGAGTCGGTACAGGAGAAGAACTTATCTGTAGGACAGATCTTTGAGTGCTCTGAGATTCGCCCAGCGAAGCCATCTAGACAGAAGACGTCTAAGATCATCAACGCCAAAGAAGTTGCACGTGGTCATCAGCCAAGAACTCCGCCACCAGTTCGACAGAGGGTAAAGAATGATCTAAATCAAGTCGATCTACCTTGGACTGCCAACCACCCTAGAGTGCACAGCATGGAACCATGGATTCATCAATGGATAAGTCTTGTACTGCATGGCAATGCTCCAGAAATCTTTCTTTCAACATGGTGTAAAAGGGCCGAAACTTGGCCAGTTTATAGGTAGTATCCAGGTTATTGTTATCACAAACATGAATAAATTTCAATAGCTCTTCAAAACGATTCAAAGACAAAACGCTATTCACTGTTTCGTTGTGGCCATCTTCACTATTTTCCCAGTACATGCACCTGTTCACCAGGGTAACATAGCTGAAGATGAGCAGAATTACTAATAACAATCGAATTTCTAACAGCAGCAGCCCCAACATGGTTGAGTTTTGAGCTACATACAGATTTGTCATGAAATAACGCAATAGAAGCGAAATTGGACGACCACTCAGCAGTTCAGGAACAAGGTCTCAGAAAGTTCCAACTGAGGTCACAATCACTTCATTGCAAGAATTGCTGCTAGTCAGAAAAGATGCTTGAACTGTGGAACGAAAGTGCAGAAGAAATGCCTTAAATGTAACGAGGCTTTGCACGATCGGTGCTTCAAAGTTTTTCACACTATGTGATCAGCTAGTTAGATAAGACATTTCTGATAATATTGATTACCATTCATATACTGTTTACTCTATATCTACAGTTACTTTCAAATGGACTCAGAACTTCTAATGTGCACTTTATATGTAGGCTACACGTATATTTAAACGAAGAGAATTTTTTTAATTAACTTGGTCTTCTTGTACTATGAATTTCATATAATTGTTCGCTTAATTTTGACCCAAGTACTTGATAATGTCTCGTTTCTCATTAATATAGACTATTAATTAAAGTACTCATTCATATTAATAGAAATAAATTAAATGTTGAGTTAATACTGGCTGTTTGGCGTCATTAATTGTTAAATAAAATAATGTACCACTTACTGCATAGCGTCCTTTTTTAAGGACAAAACTTTTTTGTCATTTATTTCCAAAAATAATGAAAAAATAATTTTTTATCTATTACATATCTCCTTGAGAGTCATGTTGCACAGAAATAAACAAAATGAAGAAAAAATAAAAAGTCATGCATTGGTGGGTTAATCCCTTCACAAAGTCTATTGCCTTATCCATACCTTATGTAGCTAATAGCTTGGGAAAAGTATGGCTTCTGAGGTGGTTTCCCATTGCCTTCCTCAGGTAGATGGATTAATTAACATTTAAACCTGGAGGAAAATATTTCATGGTGAAGTGGGTCCCCTCTTGCCATCCTCAGCTCCTGCCTTAGTCGCTTCTTACGTAGACGCAGCAGATTGTTTGCGGTTGCCCTATCTGTCTTGGTCCAACCACACACGAGCACAACATGGGGAAATGAATAGAATTCTATTCATAAATCGTAATTATAGGTTATAATAACCATCCAAACAGGGCCCGAGTTTAACGAAAACGGCGAGGCCCGCCGCTTGGTGAAAACTTTTGATAGGATAAATAATAAGACAGAACAGAACCTTTTAATTAGTTGGCGAAAGTTACTATGACTGCTGCAGCAGTCATGCAAAGCCCTACATTGCTGCTAGTAATCACAACCCTGCTAGGGTAATAGCACAAACTGATGATGCACTATAAGCAGCAGGTGAAATTACGGCTGGAATGGCGCTTTAAATTAATTATTTCTGAGGTTAATATTTACCTTTTACCCTTTGCGCTAAATCCCGCTCAATTTATGGGCGGGATTTAGCGCAGTCGGTTAAGCTGCGCGTCAGTTGAACAAAGTTAAGCTCCATCGCGCCGGTTAGTACTCTGTGGGCGACCACCTTGGAAGACCGAGTGTTGACAGCTTTGAAAGAAAAAAATCCCGAGGATGTTGGAAGGTTAATCGTAAATCCGCGCCGGCTGCTATTGGAGCGCCAACAAAAGGCAACGATTACTAATAACCATGGAGGGGAATGGAGGAAATAACGAAAACTACAAAAGCAGAAGCCAAGAAAGGAAACCATGTAGCACATGCGGAATGTCATGTATGTAACTATACGATCAAAACAAACCTCGATTCTTTCCGACTTCCTGATTCCTGAACTAGACTGACAGTTTCTATGCATAAATAATCAAGATAGCCGACACGGCATAGTCAGCAGGTAAACAAAATCACAAAATCCCTCTTTCAAATGACAAATTCACGACGATGATATTACTTCTATTACCACATATATGTAAGTCGTTAACTAGTTTGGAGCATTGCACAATGCAGCACCAGTCAGAGTAAAGCAAACTAGATAACCGATTTGAAGCAGTTTAGTTGGTTTCTTAGATTAAGGATTTTCGTTTTTTAGTTATTTAATTTGTTTCAGTTTTTCTTAAAACTAAAAGCAATTTTTAGATTGCTTTTAGTTTTTTTGAAAAACTGAAACAAATTAAATAAATAAAAAACGAAAATCCTTAATAAGTAGGTTTTTAAAAAACTTACAAATTCAAATTTTTTTATTTGACTGCTGACAAATTTAAATCCGATTATTTTACATTAATTTTATATTTTGATAAATATTACACATTTTATTACACAGTGGGTGTTGTAGGGGTTAGGGGTGATTTAATAGAAGTCTATAAGATGCTTAATGGTTTCAGTAAAGTAAATTATAACTATTGGTTTCAATTAGCAAATAATAACAGAACATTCATTAAAATTTAGTGAGCAATGTAATAAAGCTGCTAATTTTGCAAATGCTGTTATAGGTATTATAAAAAGAAAAAAGACAAGTAGAAGAAAAAACATTATATTAAAGTTATGTAAGGCACTGGTCAGACCAAAACTTGATTATTGTGTTCAGGCTTGGTGTCCATATCTCAAGAAAAGTATTGAGAAATTAGAAACAAGCTAGAACAACAAGATTAATTAAGAAATGTAGTAATGTCAATTATGAAATCGTTTAAAATACACTGGATTGATATCTTTAGAAGAGAGAAGGGTTAGGGGTGATTTAATAGAAGTCTATAAGATACTTAATGGTTTCAGTAAAGTAAATTATAACAATTAGTTTCAATTAACAAACAATAACAGAACTAGAGGACACAAATACAAGTTAATTAAATTTAGAAGTAGGCTTGAGATATGCAAAAAAATTTAAGTCAGAGAGTTGTTGGTGTTTGAAACGGACTGCCAGACGAGGTCGTTGAGGCCGAATCTGTCAACCAATTTAAGAATAGATATGATTAGTATATAAATTAGTATATATTATAGCCCATTTTATGACATTCCGATAGAACTTTTCGATTACTAGTTATGGAAAGGGTCCTTATTGCCTACATTAGTTAATTCGCTTGTTGGATTTAATGAACCTCTTACGACTCTCAACTTCAAATCGACTCGCCAACTAATCGTTCGTGGGTGGTCCGTGCGCACGGTAAAGAGTGCGCTCTGCCATTGGCTGCTATCATCAGCTGACATAATATTCCCGCGAGAATTATCATTGTTTACAACTGTCGATCATTTTGCTTTACCATGGTTTTCCCGTACATGGTAAAACTTAGTGAAATGAATTAATTAATTACCACTATATGAGTTATGATATTCAAGATGTAAGAAACAAAAATTATATTGATATTCTTTTTCAAGTTTAATGAATAGATTTTCGACTAGTATATAATTAATAGCAGCAATAAAATAACGTGTTTCAATTGTCTTATATATTTCAATACTGCCACTATTAAATCAATTCACGTAAGACCTTAATATAACTTAATTATACTGGTTCAGAAAGTCTGGAAGACTGCAATATCAACAATGATCTGACCCATAATTGGCTCCAAACTAAACTTATGATGATTATGATAGAGCTACTTCTATATACAATATTTTTAGTATTATTTATTTAGTATTACATTCTCAATAATGTTGATTTATTAGAATAAAATTGATATTATGCAACCGTATATTCTAATAATTTCTGATTATTTAATTTTATTAATAAATTTAAGAGTCTCTCCTAATAGTTGAAAACATATATCTTTCAGCCTTAGATTTAAATCATCTGCCTGACTGTTGTTGATCACTGGACTGGCACTGTTTAGGATCTCTTTTGTTTCTCTTCTATTGCCCTGGGATTTTTTCCTTCAAAGACTCCGTCTTCCAAGGTGGTCACCCACAAAGTACTAACCGAGGCCGATGTAGCTTAACTTCGATTATGGACGCGCGATTAAACCTAGTGCGCTAAATTCCGCCGTCATTATTATTATTATTATTATTAGTATTATTATTGTTATTATTATTACTATTACATATCTATAGTAAACAAAAACAACGAGGTGCTTGTTAAATAGCTCTACTTATTAGTAGTTTAATTTATCGAGTTATAGTGTTATTCTCGTCTCACTAGATTGCCCAATTATGGTATATATCTAGTTTCGCCATATCATTCGGAATTTAGCTAAATTTCATCACTTTCAGTAGAAAAAATCAGAAATTAAATTCTAATGCATTGCTGTTTACACTGGTTGAACTTTGCCCTATACGCTCGCGTAGCGTTAGGCGCACGTCTCCGGTTAACTCACCTCTCCAGTTCGGGTTCTACTAATCCAGGCAGTATGGCTGAGGTGAGCATAGAGATGGCGCTGCAAAGGGCATTTCAGAAAATAGAAGAACTAGAATCTGAGCTAGCCTTCTATAAAGAAATCTACAAGAAAGATTGTAGTCCCACTAAGTCAGAGGAAGAGGAAATAGTAAATCATGAAACGGAATGGCTGCTTCCTAGAGGGAAAAGCGCAAGAAAGTTGGGGAAAACTTGTTGAAAACATCGGAAAACTCAGTGGAAAAAGCTGGTAATTCAACTCAACCAGTGGATTCTCTGCCAAAACCCATTAAAGCTCAAAAGCCTCCACCTGTGATCATTAGCAAAGTAGAACAGTATGATGAGATCAAGAAATTGCTGGAAAGTAAGAATCTTAACTTTAAGGCTGCTTATCTTAATAATGAACAGGTGAAAATTAATGTGGATACTCCAGAAGAATATAGAGAACTGCGAAATACAGTTCGAGCAAAACAAGTATCAATAGCATACTTATGAAAATAAGCAAGATAGACCTCTCAGAGTTGTCGCAAAAAATTTGCATTCTTCATGTGATCCAGAAGAAATTAAATCAGAATTGCAAAATCAAAACTACAAAATAATCCAGGTTGAACCTAGGTTTAAGAAGACAACTGAAGGGAATGTTCCGTAACCTATGTTTACTCTCGTTTTGGAACAGACAGAGGGCATTAAAAGAGTTTTCAAAATTCAATACCTATGTCACATGAGAGTCAAGATTGAGGCCATAAAAACAAATAAAGTATCCCTCAATGTAAAAGATGCCAAAGGTATGGCCACACTAAAAATTTTGCTATCACGATTTTGTGTGTGTTAAATGTGCTGGTAAGCACAGTTCATCCCAATATACTAAAGCAAATGATCTGCCAGCTAAATGTTCAAACTGCGGCGAAGCTCATCCGGCAAGCTATAGAGGCTGTGTGATAGCCAAAGAACTTCAGAAGCGAAGGCAAGAATCTCAAACACCTAAAACAACTACTGCTCTCTTGAAGCCTGCAGGTATTGTCCAGAACGGTATCACGTGTTCCTTGGCAACTAAAGTACAGCAAAAAGTTCCTGCACCCAGTGACGTCCAGGCATCTGATCTAAGACAAATATTTACGCATATGATGGAGATACTTAAGAAATTTGGTGAAAGACTAAATGTACTAGAGGCTGAGACAAATTCACCAACTATAAAAACTTAAATTCTAATATTGGATAGAACAGATTTAAGAATAGCACTCTGGAATGCCAACGGCATTCTGAACAAAAAGACTGAATTGGAGGTATTCCTACAAACTCAGTCAATAGATGTCTGCTTAATAACGGAAACACATTTTACAAGAGAATCATACCTAAAAATTAGAGGATACAAATTTTATCTTACAACGCATCCATAAAATCAGGAGAGAGGAGGCAGTGCAGTTATCGTTAAGGATTCAATAGATCATTATGAAGAAGGATATTTGCAAAAGCGAGAAATACAGCTAACCCTAGTTTCTATCGAATCAATGAAACAAACTTTTATTATAGCCGCTGCCTATATTCCACCCAGACATAGCCTTAAAGCAGCACAATATAAAGTACTTCTGCAACAACTCGGTGAGAGATTTATTATTGGAGGTGATTTCAACGCTAAGCATGTAGACTGGGGTTCTGGAATAACTACAACTAAAAGTAGTTAGCTAAGAAAAGCTATCAAAGAACTGGGCTGCAACTTTCAGTCAACAGGTAAACCAACTTACTGGCCAACAGATACTAACAAACTTCCTGATCTGTTGGACTTCTTCATCAACAGGAAAGTTTCATCAAACTTCCTCCGCACGGATGATAACTATGATCTCGACTCTGACCACTCTGTAGTACTTCTCACACTAAGTGAGAAAATAATCAAAATTAAATCTCGACCTACATTGATAAATAAAACTACAAATTGGATGAGTTTCAAATGTGATCTGCAAAACAATATTAACTTAAAAATTGCTCTAAAAACAAAAGAACAGCTAGAAGAAGAAGCTGAGAAATTTGCAAGAATTGTACAGAATGCACCTCTCAGAAATACTCGAGAAAGAACTTTCGCTACTCGAGGTAAAAATTATCCGATTGAAATCAGGCAGCTTGTGACTGAGAAAAGAAAGGCAAGACGTAGGTGGGAGCAAACTATAGATCCAGGAGATAAAACTATTCTAAACAATAAAACTCAAAACTTGAAAAGAGAAATACAGAAATTAAAGGAAGAGTCTATGGATTCCTATCTAAGTAATCTAACGCCAAACCGTGATGGCGATTACTCTCTATGGAAAGCTACAAAGAAAATTAAAAGACCTGTCGTCTCAATTCCTCCAATCAGGAAGGGAACTGAACCCTGGGCCAGAAGCAATAAACAGAAAGCTGATCTGTTTGCAGAAAGTCTGTATGAGATTTTTCAACCAAATCAAATACAGAGCAATATTTCACTTCACTCTATCTCAAATGGCAAATTTGAAAATATTCCATTTACTACGCCTAACGAATTGGCTCATGAGATAAAAACAAATTTAAGTCCAAAGAAGGCTCCAGGTTTTGATCTGATAACTGGACGTATTTTGAAAGAATTGCCTAGGAAAGGATTTGTCATGTTGACTTACTTAATTAATGCTGCATTTCGACTAAGATATGTTCCTGATATCTGGAAAGTGGCAGAGGTAATTATGATATCAAAGCCAGGTAAACCTCCCACTGATGCTAAATCATACAGGCCTATTTCTCTTCTACCAGTTATATCGAAAGTTTTTGAAAAGCTACTGTTGAAAAGAATGAAACCGATCATTGAAGAACGCAAGTTAATCCCTGATTTTCAGTTCGGTTTTAGGAAAAGCATACTACAATAGAACAGGTACATCGTATATCTGATATTATTGAGAATGCACTATAGAAAAAAGAAGTTTGCACAGCAGTATTCCTTGACGTAGCTGCTGCTTTTGATAAGGTCTGGCACGAAGGCTTAGTACATAAACTCGCGCAGCAGATGCCCCCACAGTATACCGAGATTTTAACGTCATATGTCTCAAATAGAACATACAGAGTAAAATATGAAAGCGAATATTCTGATCTCTAAGATATACATACCTGCTCTACACTTGCGATATTCCAGTTATGAGAGGAGTTACTCTGGCAACATTTGCAGATGATACAGCAATAATCGCAACTGGCAAAGATCTTGCCACATCCACAAGCAGAGTACAAGCAGGGTGTAATAAATTTCTGGAATGGACTAAATCTTGGAAGATAAAGTTAAATGAACAGAAGTCTATTCACGTAAACTTTACAAATAAACGAATAAAGAATCCGAAAAGGCTCTCTATCAATGGTACAGAAGTCCCATATGAAAATAATGTCAAATATCTTGGTATGAATCTAGATAATAAGCTGAGATGGAAAGAGCATGTTAAGAAGAAAAGGAATGAGCTCAACCTCAGATATAGGCAATACTACTGGCTTATTGGATGAAATTCTAAACTCTCGATACATAATAAACTTATAATATACTGTCAAATGTTGAAGCCAGTCTGGCTATATGGATGTCAAATTTGGGGCTGTACCAAATCATCTAATACTAAGATTATCCAGACGTTCCAGAATAAGGTGTTAAGAAGCATTGTAAATGCTGCTTGGTACATCAGAAATAATGATATTCATTGTGATCTGAAAATACCCCTGGTAGTAGAAGTAATAAGAAACTCGGCAACAAGACATCAAGACCGACTCAGTCATCACATGAATCTGCAAGCTCTTCAACTACTGAAGCAACAACGCCGCTTCCGCAGGCTGAAGAGGACTAAGCCCTTCGAACTAGATTAATAATTTAGTCACTAGACTAGATCAGAAGCCTTCTATAAGTAATATACTTTAAAAAATACTTCATAAGAAGTTGAAATTATTTACTTTTGCAACCTAAACGTAATCATTGGATTATATTTAATGAAAAATACTCTTAGACTGTCAGGACAAAATTAATGGTTGGTCTTAGCAGACCAGTTTTAATTCTTTAAATATAAAAAAATAATAATAATTACTATTATTACTATTAAATTGTTATTATTATTTTTATTATTATCAACATCTTCACCATCAGCATCATCATCATCATTAGCCTTATTAATAAATCAAACATAATCGCAAAATATATACCTATACATATATATATATATATATATATATATATATATATATATATATATATATATATATTATATATATATATATAATATACAGACTGGGGCAAAAAAAAATAATCCCCTGGCGAAATCTCAATAATTTAAAGAAAACTCAAAATATCTCTACGAAATTTTCGGATCTTCTAGGGGAGGAATTTCTGCGTATATTCTGCAAATGTGATGAAACTATTTTCATTAGTTACGAAATTATAGCATTTCTACGAGACAAGTGCTAAAATCAATTTTAACAAGGCTTTTCGAAATGTCAGTCGTTCCTTTTAAAGAAAATAACGAGCCTGAAAAGAGCCGTTTACTTAAGCGGTGGAGCCTGCACTACCTTGTTAGCTACTGCAATAAATGATGCTTAAAATTCGTTCTTATGTTAAAATTATTCCCAAATTTTGAAGAAAATGTCCGTTACCTTTGTTTAAAAAAGCCGTGTTAAAATTGATTTTAATTTTATTTTCGAAGAAACGCTGTATTTTTGTTACTTCTGAATATATTTTCACGAAATTTTGCAGGATATGTGTAGAAATTCCTCCTCTGGAGGCTCCGCAAATTTTGTAAAATTATTTGAGTTTTGTCCAAGTTATTAAGACTTTTGGCAAAAAAATCCTTGTTAAACCTGATTTTGCAATTTTTTCGTAGAAACGCTGTAACATTTTTCCTGCTAAATAGATTTTCATAAAATTTTCAGGACATACGCAGAAATTCCTCTCCTAGACGCTCCACAAATTTCGTAGAGAAATTTCGAGTTTCCTGAAAGTTATTGAGATCTCGCTAGGGGATTATTTTTTTTTGCCCCAGTCTGTATATATGTATATATACTGTATATATATATGTAATATATATATATATATATATATATATATATATATATATATATATGCATATATATATACATATATATATATAGATATATATATATATATATATATACCAATACACGTACATATACACACACACAGACACACGCACACAAATATAATATAATTTTATATATTATATATATATATATATATATATATATATATATATATATATATATATATATATATACAGAGAGAGAGAGAGAGAAAGAGAGAGAGAACAATGACGCTGCAGCATTGCACAGAGCCGATAGAGGCTTATCCGGTGAACTTTGAGGCGATAGTTCAGCCGCTAACTCGTAGTCGTTAAGCGGACTTTAGCGAGTCAACAAGTGTTCATAGATTCCAAAAGTGACTATCCCTTCGATGATACCTTCGATAGCTTACTATCGGAGTGTCATAAAATTGGCCGTTAGTGTATTAGTGTTGTAGGGAAAGGTGTGAAGTAGTAGTAGAAAAGTAATAGGCTGAGTTGTGGAGGGTTGCCCAGTCATATTAAAGTGTATAAGTTTTGATTGTTAAGTAGAGTTTATATATTTTATTTAGCTTTTTTTTATAAAATGGCTATTGTCTTTGCTGTAATGTTTGGTATGTGTGATTTTGAGGATGTGTAGACCTAGGTCTGTTGCAATTTGACAAGTGTTGCCGTATTGAGTAGTATTTGTACCTGTTAGTGTACAGGTTACTAGTACTGGTGTGCTGGTTTCCTGTATTAGTACAGGTTATTAATACTATTATGTAAATATGTTTAATATGTTATGCTATGCTAGATATGTAGGTAAATATTTATTTTATTTTGTGTGGGTCTCAAACAAGCAGTTGTGCTTTCTGACCCAGTGTCGTTACGTTATGTTATTATTAGTTACGCTGTTACCATAATCGTATTTCTAGTTTAAATAATATGTTGAATAAATGCAATATAGTTAAGTTTCATATTCATCTTGGGTCCGTATAAACTCACATGTGTGGTATATCAATAAAGCAATCAAGCCGTAAATCTATCAGAGTAAAGAGAATGCGGGAACCACGAGTACGGTATAGAGATGTGATTATTTATACAGATGCAGTGACTACACTGTAGCTGAGATACGTCGGCTGTACATTGGTAGTATAAAAGAGGTACAGGGAGTATTCGCTCCCCAATAAACAATGAAATGTTATGTAGTAACAAATGTAGACTTAAAGATTTCATTTAGTGTAAACATTGTAAATTAGTACTTCGGGTTTAATCGAGTTAAGATAACGTTTGGATTATTGATATTACTTTATTGTTAGCTGAAAATGAATGTTAATGTTCAAATCAAAAGGGTCTCACCTAAAAATATACATTGGGTGTCACCACAGTGAAACTGTAATTTACACTAGATGTCGTCTAAGCAGACATAATCAAAGATTGGTAGGAATATGTTAACTAAGTTTAACGTCAAGTTTGTCAGTTGTTAATGATATAAGCATCTAGTTGATTGCACTGTATATTATGATGGTAAATGCGAAATAGTAGTATGTGTAAGAAATAGACGCAAAGTAGTAAATTACGTAGCTTAGAGAATATTGTTATTTTAGTAATTTTGATTATTGTATGTTTTATATTTTGTGTTATGATTAGATATAATTTATGTCTTGCACTACTGATACTGTTAATTATGGAATTAGTCAGTAGTGTTGGAATGCTGTAACATATAATCATATATTTTATATGAAAAGATACATCAAAGATTAGGCTACAAATTGTGAAAGGTTAGCAGTTGAGCTAAGACATAGATTTCTTTAGATAACCTGAGCATGCCAGTGATTGACCTAAATAGAGAGTATAGAATGTGGGAATGGACATCTGGAAGGACGACGTTATAAGATGCAAGTCTGAATTCATCCGAATGCTGGAAAAGCAATTAAGAGATCGCTAATGGCACGAGTGATAGTTTCATTGTCTTGGAATGTCTGATAGATTAAAGAGAATTGTTTGTGTGATCTAAGGCCGGAATCATAGGATAAATCACGGAAGTCAAACTAAGAAGTCAACTGTGATTGGAGGATTAGATTATCTTAAATATAATGAATTAACTCTATTGGACAGTACATAGGAAGAAGGCGCGGTTTAGCAGGAATAGAAAGACCTCAGATGAGAATAGAGGAGGAAGAGTTAGTGTAGGGAGAGATAGTCTAAGAATAAGGAGCTAAGGAAAGAAGAGTCCAAGAGAAGAGGGTTAAGGAAAGAGCAGTCTAAGAGAAGGGAGTCAAGCTGAGTAAAGTCTAGTAGAAGTGAAGAAACAGCTAAGTCGAGATCAAGACAAGTTGAATCTGGCTAAGTCCAAGGGCTGTTTAGAAAAGACTTAGAAGTTTGTCACAGACAGTAACAGAAAGAATTTAGAGTAAAGATAGTAGAATAGTAGAAGAGATAAAGTTTCATAGGGAGTAAAAGTTAAAGATATTTATATATAGATATTTATACATATGTTTCTATATCAAGTTTAAGTGGTAGAATTAGGGACTGATCATAATTGTGAAAGCGTATTGCCTGTCTAGAATAATTAGTTGAATAGAACATTGGTGTCTTGCTAGAATTGTAATTGCTAATTAATTAATAATAATAAACCCTGCTCATATTACAAATGACTGTTTTCTATTAATGTGTCGTTTTATCGTGCTTCATTAGTAAGAAGCAACAATACAAATAGGCGACGGCCAATTAAATAAATACTACCTGTGAGTCACTAGTTTCCCAAGTCAGAGGTTCTCAGAGATTAAGTGTTTTAAGAACGACAACAAACACAAGACAACACAACGCAATAGTATTAGCAGAACCTTTGATATAACGCTATTAGTCAAGACGTATGAGTCAAGCCAATAGTGCAATATTGCATTTACCGGTTTCTCGTCTGGTTTCTAAGATTTCAAGATTTCTAACTTTGTATGTTGCTAATGTAGAAAGAAACATTCACTAAGAAGCCTAAAAGCCTACGGTACTACACTTGTTTTAGAAAAAAGTGGGTCTGTTCTAACCCTGGTTTCTTTCAAGCTGGTACCTCAAATCTGTGATGTTTAATGACGAAGCCCTTTGGGCTTTTCACCTCGACATAAAACCCACTTTATTAACAGTCAGTCGGCCAGACTAAGTTCATTATCCACACATAGCTCTACTAACTTCAGCAACTGTAGCAGCGACTGTGCGCTACAGACTCTCGTCTATCGACCAATAAAAGTCGAGGCTGTCGTGGTGGAGTTAGCACAACACGGCCTATTCAAACTATCTCTACTTTTTGCAGTCACTCATCCTTGCTACTTTTTGCTGTCACTCATCCTTTCTTCAAGCTACACGTTGTTGAATACGTACAGATACTGATGTTTAGACATCAGACACAGACCTTCATATTCTGTTGATGAACACCATGAAATTCAACTTGTTTTTTAGGACAGTAAATTTAGAGTCTCTCTCTCTATCTCTCTCTCTCTTAGTGCACTTCCCACTTGCAGGTCCATGGTATATAACGCCTCCACTCTCCTCTGTCTTCCATTTGACTCTCCATTTTCACATATGCGTGGGTCTTTAAATCATCTGACATACCTAATCTCAGCCTGCCACTACCTCTTTTCCCTTCCATTCTACCTTCTATGACTTCTAATAATAGACCTTCCTCCCTTAGGATTTGTCCTATCCAACTCTTCCTATTTCTTTATACATTTATCTGCTGCCTATCTGTAAATACTCTCTCCAGAACTTCCTCATTTGTAAACTTTTGAGTTCAGCTAATTCTCTCCATTCTTCTTCAAATCCACATTTCCAATGTCTCCAGTTTCCTAATATCTTCCTTCCTTAAGGTCCATATTTCACATCCATACAATAGCGTGGTTCGTACCAAGGACCACGCTATTGTATGGAATATGTAATATTGGAATAGTCACATTTAATTAAGAAACTTTATAGAAATTTTGTTAATCTATTCATAACAAAAGAATGTAGAGTGACAACTTATGCTATTCTGCATTGTTTACTGTGTGATATCATAAAATTTGATAGTAATTTGCACTCTTTTTAAAATTTTCAATTGAATGATATTCATACAAATTTTACTTTTCAGTGGACTAACTATTTGTATTTAATTAAAAGTCTAATTTTGTGTGTATATAAGAAATAGCTTTAATTTAAACGAAATGAAAATTTTTATGAATGGAAAGGTCTCAAATTTTGGCTGGTGGTGTGGTGTAGGACAGAGAGGACATGAGATAGTCTATTTGTACCCTGGTTAAACTGGGATTCATGGGAGGACGATGATGATGATGATGATGATGATGATGATGATGAAGATGATGATGATGATGATGATGATGATATAAGAATAGCTTTTAAGTTAATTTTCAGAAGAGTAACTACAGAATTTGATTAACTTTCAAACTGAAATGTATTTTAAATTGAAACTGCTCTTTTATTAATGTCCTCCACTGCGCTCAATACATTGTTCCGTAACATGCGTACCCTACTTGTGTACAACTGGCTATAACTGGTTTTCTTGTAAATTCGCAAATTGCCTTCAATTTTGCAATCGTAATTTGAGGACTTATTGTTTGGCAGTTAATTATATTATAATTAATAAAAATTATTATATAATTTAATTTAGTAGTCCTCGTGCACTATCTTTATTCATTATTCTCTCATTTTCTTTGTCATTGCAGCAGTACAGACAACGTAGACAATCCATTCACTGCTAACGGAGTGTTGAGTAGGAAAGCTGATTACATCCTCACTCATTCAACGATTACACACACAGAGCTGCACATTGCTGATCCTGAGGCTCAGAGCCGAGCACAAAATGAGGAGCAGCTGGTGCAGAGTATGACTGGTTCAACGCTGAAAGACTCGCCGAGCTCACTAACTGATGGTAAGCTAAGGACTAACGGAAAACCAGACTCGACTCCGCAGTCCTTTGAAGTGGAAGTGAGCAAGACTAATGCTGCGGGTGCACAATCACAACATGCCGAGGCTGTTAAACTCAAGTCTAAGAGAAAGTGCTGTGTAGTACAATGATCTACTAATCAAGGGAATCTACGATATTAAAGCTGGTGATTATGAATATTGTCCAGCATGAGTCATTTCACTGCTCTGTAGTTTTAACTTAGTGTCAGATTGAATGCTTGATTCATTTTTATGTCGTCTGACATGCAATGAAGACAGGGTTGCTGAAGACAGAAAAGAATGCACGAATGTTGCTGCCCTATGTTCTCTTCAGAACGCAAGGAACTGATGATGATGATGATGACATGCAATGATGCATACAATAGATTCTCAAGAATTGGAAATCATGAAATAGGATGTAGTGATTTAAATTATGATGGTACTCAGATTTAGAGTATAGCTTTGCATAAGTATTTATGATAACTAAAAGTAATGTAATACTAATGTAATAAAATAATAATGTAATGTAATAAAATAAGTAATGTAATATAAGTAATATAATACAAGTGGCAGCTGGTATTGTGCACACTGCATGTATCATGTAGTACGTTCATGTTTCTAACATTTAGGCATAATGAATCGTTGTAATCGAATATATGGGTAATGTGTAGGTAATTTATGCACTAGAGGGTAGTCTTGTTTTATACTTTAAATATGCTTTCCTGAAATCATATGTCGATATTATTCAATATATCATGTGCTTGTTAAACACATTTTGTAATGTATTTATATCACGCATTACTTAATGTGCTTAAATCATATATTTTTTAATGTGCTGATACTTCACATTGCTTAATATTCTGAAATATCATATATATAATTTACTGAAATTGTACATTGTCTATGTATATAAATTATATATATAATATATACGTGTGTGTGCATGCGTGTGTGTGGACATGAAGAGGAAAGCAGGTGACAGAGAAGAGTGGAGGTGTTATATACCTTGGACCTGCCAGTGCTTTTATGATGTATTTATTCCTTTCTTCTGTATATAGTGCATTTACTATGTATCTATGCATTTACTGTATCTTTAAAGCTTTTGGCTTATTTTTATAGCATATCTTTTGATTTTTAAATATTCCTACAATGGCAGCTACTGAAGACTTTCTTGTAGTGTTTTATTTGTAAGTCTGAATTGTGTTACTTACGCAAATGGATTTATTTTACTGCAGTCATGGATGGTGACTGTTATAGAATTGGAATTTATTAAATCAATGAGCTGGGTAAGTGATCTAGGGTCTGGTCTATTTTCTAACAGGTACCTTTAGTTCAAGCAATAAGTAAAATGGTACCAATTCTTAACAAGTTACGTACTATGCCTTATCAATAAGAATTTAACTTCCAGTTCCTCACCTTAAGATAATGTCAGGGACATCTCAAGCAGACTCTGCGCCAACAGAAGCCAAGGCGCCGCAAGATGACAACTAACTACATTTAAGAAGACCGAAGAGAAGGATAAAACAGTGCAAGTTCTGACCAAAACAGTCCATTTTCTGGGAAAAGAAGGTCAGAATATGTGACCTGTGGTAGATAGAGATGGGAATTAGTTTGCCCTGGAATGTAGTAATGCATTTACAAAAGTGTATGATGCACATTTTTATTCGTTCCACTGATGTTTTCACACTTAGGTTTTAATCATGTTATGCTTGTTTTTAGTTGTTGAAACTCTAAAATTGTACGACCACTCTTTAACTACGTTTCTCAATGTTTCTAAGTAGTTGTTAGATTTACTGATGCGTGTTTTGCGTGATTGGTTGGATTCAATGATACTTTTTTAATGCTAATAGTTTTGGTCCATACAAGTCCCAATGCTTCTTAATTGTTTTGTTGATACTTTAATTGGTGTTTATGATTTATCTTTGCATAATATTTTTCAGTTGGTTTGAAGAACAAATTTCAAATGTATTTAAATTAAATAATAACTTTAAGTAAGTATTCTGAAAATTCGCGAGTTTGAGAGCATTTAATTCATACAGGAAATGTTACATTCGTTGTTACTCTGTTTTTATTCTTTTAGCTAAAATTTTATATTACCATATAGTGTGTGTTGTTGTTCAAATACAAATGTTGTGTATGAGTTAACAAAACTTAGGCATTGTAAACAAATTGTATGAAACGTAAGGCATGTTAATAGTTACTGTTATCATTTATTTAAAATGTGTATGAAGCTCTTTGAATGATGTACAAGTGATGAGTGTAATTGAAGAAAGTGTGTAAAGATCAATTGTAGTATAATTGATGATTAGCTTTACTTACTATACCAACTCATTAGTTACATAATTAGAAGCTTTCTGTAACTTTTTCATTACGGGGATTGTTATTTTATTAAAAACTAGAGATTTTATTTAATTAGGATCACTGGTGATTAAGTAGATTTTGTATTGTTCTTTTTGATATTTCTCGTAATCTTTCATCTAGGCATTAGATTACACCCAAGAGATTAACCGCAGCACAGTGCTACTGAAATAGTGCCTAGTACTTCTTGCTTATTTAGAAGGAGTTGATGTTATACTAACTTGTGGGCATATTATGTAATTTTTCTTTCATAGGCCTAATTGATTGACTATTTACTGCAATTGATGTGTAGTTTTGAAGCGACATCCTTCCCCTAATGTAAATTAATTTTTTGTTCTCAAAATAAATAAGTTTGTTGAGTTCTAGTCGTATTAATAACTCTATCAGTCTTTTAGAATGTGCTTGTTAATTTTCTGATAACATTGAGTATCTACAATAAATTTAATTTACTACTGTACTGAGGATATTGTGCTAAATCAGATTATGCATTAAATAGGTGTTCAAATAAAAGATTAAATCAAGGTGAAAGATCTGCTGAAGTGAAAATCAAATTCAAGAAAAATTTAAAGGAAGTGATTATAGTTAGAAGTTATCCCTTAAACTTTATCCCGACCCTGGTTAAACTGGGATTTAAGGGAAGATGATGATGATGATTATGGTTAGAAGAGAGGATGAATTTGAAGCTGTTGTTATAGGGATGATGATCAATCACACATTCCTACTAGACTACTGTAGTTGCTTTTATAATAATTAGAGTAGCAATGATGATGAAAGATAAAGATTAAAGGCTAATAGTCTCATCTAATGATATTGGCAGGTATTTTTCCACATTATCTGTGTAAATAAATAATATACAAACTGTGTTATAAATTTAAGCTATGTCTACATTGTTACTACTTGTGGTTTTTAGACTAGACTATACTGCGAGCGTGCCTAATATTTTGCAGGTCTCTGTTCGTCAAGCTAAATAATTACGCAGTGCCTCATTTTGCACAATAACATTTTGCGGAGAACGTACTTTTAACTTTTACACAATTGGTTTTAATAAATTTCATTTGTTTTTGCAATGCTTTTTATATTGGACATATTTTTGTAGGGTATTACTATCTTTTTAGTACTCTGCCTTGGATGTTGTATCTAATGTTGTTATAATGTTGTTAGAGTATTGTTGTGTAATGCTCTTTAGACATACCAATATTGTTTTCCTAATGATCATTATGCCGATTGAAGCTAGACAACGTTTATAATATCATGTGCTTTGTAATAAAGTATGCCCATTAGTACATGTCATCATTTTCGAAATTTACTAAAGGTTAGTAGTGAACGACTAATTTCCTTTACCTTAATTACTGATAGTTCTGAAATTTTCCAGATTAAAAAATCATAAACCTTTGTTTAAATTCAGTGAATGATAAATTTTGATAGTTTTACCGGAATTTTTTATTTTATGCAAAGAAATTTTTTATATTATATTAGCTATGTTAGTGAGGTTGTAGTTGTCAAAGTGTGTTAAATGTGACATTCGCTTATTTTCAAAACTCTCAGAATTGTGAGATCTGTTATTTGTTTGTTACATGTCTGCTATATATTAACTGATCCTGTTGAGTGTTAAGTTTAAGAAATTTCATGATCTCAACTTGATCACGTATCTGCGTATAAGCATAAACTTGTTGATATCTTAACTTGATCATATATCAGCGTATAAGCATAGACTTGTTGATATCTCAACTTGATAACATATCAGCGTATAAGCATAGACTTCAAATTCAACCGTCTGCTTTATTTATTTACTTTGTCGTTTGAAATTGTTAGTAATTTTGCGTAATAATGTCAATATTTGATTGTCTTGATAGCGTATGGGTAACGTCATGTAGTTTTAAATGACAGATCCTGAGGTGACTTGAAACCTCGTGGGTTGGAGTCCCAGTCGTGCTGATCTGAGCGTAAAATCTCTGACATTCACTGGACTGGTTATACGGAAAATAGACTATTAATTGCCTAACGGTTTAAGTATGTGGTATTAAAAAGTCATAGATAGCAACATAGTTGATCATTTCACTATAATGTGTGTTTTTACTTTACTATTTGAAAGTATGATATGCTTATGCCTACAAATGCAAAAATCAACCATATAAGCTATTTGAGACTATGAGACATTGGCCAATTTTATTTAAATAAATAATACTGATACAACGACTATTACGAAACTTCTAGTCTATAGTTTATTGTTCCGTTGAGGCCTTTCTAAATCGTGAAGGGCCATTTGCTCTAAAGGTTCAAATATATTGCGAAATAGAAGCACCAATCTTTCAACTCCGTGCAAATGTTCTAATTTTAATCATTTATCATTTTTATTTTCTGATCCGCTCAGACACGTTAACTTATTGGTCACACTATCAATTATGTATTAACTTATTAACTTATTAATTACCTTATTGGTCACACTATCAATTATGTGTTAACTTATTAATTAACTTATTGGTCACACTATCAATTATGTATTAACTTATTAACTTATTAATTAACTTATTGGTCACACTATCAATTATGTATTAACTTATTAACTTATTGGTCACACTATCAATTATGTATTCTAATAATTATTATTAATGATTACAATTCATTATTATTAATTAATTAATATTTTTAGTAATATAGCCTTTAAAACTTTAGTTGATAGGAGGAAGTTACTTTTGTCTAATCTTAATAAAGTGTTAAAATTATGTAGGCGTAGCTATTAGGATGACGAATGATGAACACTGTCTATACTGTCAATATTCTTATTTTATCTCAAAAGTTCCTCCTTTTTTGTTAATTTTTGCTACCATCTAGAAATGCGGGAGACGATTTTAATTGTTTTCTATATGTAGATTTCTTCTCAGTTGTTCTTCAAACTCAAATTGTCCAAAACTGATGTGACTTTTCTTCTACTTCTCTATACTGACGACCAGATGTATTACTTTCGTTAATTTTGGTCTTGATCCCAGTAAAATTTGATCAAATTTAATGAAAATAGGCTGTAGTTTCCTTCTGGAAGATTCTGTGTCACAAATAATGGAATTATTGTAGCAAGAAGACATAGCAATTGAACTGTATTTTGCATTTAAATCATTATGATCAGGAGCATACTGAATTATTAGTGTTGCGCCCGTACTACAGATCAAACTTTTATGTTAGTTTATTGGTTCTATTTGTTTGAATTTAACTGTACGCTTTTTGTGTATTTTCGTATAGTTACACATATGACAACTGCATTTGCCACATATAGTTTCCTTTCTTAGTTGCTGTTTTTTGTAGTTTTCGTTATTTCCTCGTTCATCTCCATAGTTAGGCCTATTAATCATTGCTTGCTGATGGCGCATCAGTTGCAGCCGGCGCGGATTTAAGAATAACCTCCAACACCCAGGGATTTTTTCATTCAAAGCTGTCAACACTCGCTCTTCCGAGGTGGTCACCCACAAAGTATTAACCGGGAGCAATGTAACTTAACTTCGCTCAATTGACGCGCAGCTTAACCGAGTGCGCTAAGTTTCACCGCTAAATTCGACTTTAGCCTTTCAGTTATATTTGTAATGATTACTTATTGGAAATTGTTGTACTGCGATGGCCCCTCCCCTGTCCTATTTCACCCTCCCCAGAGAACCCCTGCTGAATTTTGACTATTAGTAGTTAAGCCTACTAGTAGTTAAGCCCGCCGACTGATGGGCTAGGTCCTGAACTGTGGAGCGGGGGCGTGGCTTTCTTCCCCCCCCCCCCAACAATCTGTTAAAAGTGATTGTGATTGGTTCTAACATCAGCTGAGAACAACTTACTGAAGTAACGTTCTATTATTTAAGATTATTATAAAAGTCAGTGGAAACGTTAAACAAATAATTGAACAAATTTGTTGGAATAAAAACATTATTTAAGATTGCAATGATGCAACATTAAATCTGTTCTTGATAAGAAATAGTTTCATCAATAGTTGTTGATGTAATCTAGTGCAAATATTGTCTAAAATTATGCTCAGTATTATTAAATCAGATTATTCCTGGCGAAATTAATCAGCTTTTCTGATTAGAGTGCACGTCATCGGCATCAGTAAATCCAGTCTGAGCTCTCTCTTTGTGCTGACGTATGGAACTGTGGCGAAATGATGACATTCTGTATTCCAAATCACTTCGGTATCTGGAATCCATCTACAAAAAACATTAAAATTAGTCTACAGCGTACGTGATTGATGAAAGTTTTAACGTAGCAATTCATAGGTCTATTATGACCATAATTATAGTCTTTGCGTTTTAGTCACATACAGTACTGCCTAAATGTTGCACTGAGATCTATATTAGCAGTTGCCTATGTCTACTTCACTAATTAAAACATTTAAATAACAGTACAAGTTATGGTCAAATTTTCTTTTTATTTTATTACTCTGTGCTATGAGAATAATAATTATGTTCCCTTAATTGAGATAACCTAAGAGACCAAATGGTAAATTCTATCATTTTGCCGTTAGTCGGATTTTAGAATTAAGTAGTATTAACATAGGCCTACAAGGACCAACATTTAAAATAATCTTAGATTTTCTATTTCGTGCTGCAATTAATATTGCGATAAATTAATTAAATGAAAATTTGTCCAAAGGAGCTCTAGTAGTATAGTAATTATACTTTACAATTAATAGAGTACAATATAGTAATTGTACTGTACAATTTATATATATTTTTTACTGTTATAAGGTCCATCTTTAAAGAGTACAGATTTTGTATATTTTTAAAGTTTTGTACACTTTTAAACTTTTAATTCTAGTGACAGTCGGGTAATAACCCATTAGTTATTACAGTGAAAAACTAAATGTATAGCATACGTTTTACGACAACTGAAAACCTTCAATAAAATTGCTTCAATACCTTCAATAAAATCAAACACTTGGTATTACTATACATAGATCTACTTGTTCATTTACTAACAGCTCTTATTCATATCGTACTGACTCGTGAGCAATAAATTCGCGTTTATAACTTTAGTTTAGTTACAGAATTTAATTGAAGCGGTCATTCATCCCTCTAATTTAATTGTAAAACATAAACAATTAATTATATTCGTTGCTCGTGGTCATTGTCTACCTAATATTACGTTGCAATACTTTTCTAGCTCTCTCGTAATTTTACTAAAGAGCTAGAAGCTCTTTACATTAGAAATAATGACCACTTGAGGCGGTAGATACCGCTCACAAACTTGTTTAGTAAATCGAAACTTAAAATTAATTAATTATGGTTTAATTAATTAGTTAATTAATTCGAAATCATCATCGTCATCTTCCCTTAGACACCGGTTTAACTAGGGTCGGTTTACGAAAAGACCTCTTCTCTCTGTTTCATATGGTATCATCAGTTAATCTCGTAGTTTTTTTTTCATTCATTTGAGAAAATTTTGTAGCAATTTCTGGAGCTTAGGCTCTCACCAACCGAATGCCCTTTCTGACGTTGGTTTGGATCTTAGTGCTTTAGTCGCCTTCTACGACATGTGCATTCACCGTTGATCTATTCTTCAACATCCCGAACACAACTTAAAGACATAATTAATTTGAAATAATGTTGTAAACTTTGAGTATAGATAAAGGAATTTAGTAATTAATATGTAATTGAATATTGAGTTAAATTAGTGGGATTGTACAATTTTATCAATAGGCCTAAATTTGTGACTTTTTAATGCGCATTTAATGATTATTATATATAATGAGGAATAATAATATTGTGCAACGGCCAGATTGCTTCGCCTCGAAAGCAAGTGGCCTTGATTCAGAACCCAATTCGATCAACAACAAAAGGATATCCTATAGGGTCCCAGGAAGTTAATCATGTATCGAAGCTTGCTTTCATTTGGAGTTAGCAACAGCAAATATATTAATCATGGAAAGAATTAAAAATGAGACAGGAACATGTACAGTAGTCTCGAATATAGTCAAACGCATAACACTGTCATGCAATAAAATACCTGTCATCTTTTGCCAACAGATCTGATTATGCCTCCGGTTATCACGTTGGACAAGTTTCATTATAGTTTTTCTTTGCTCTTCGTAGGTTATATAGCAAATTTAAATTATGGTTGTTTTATGATGTTCTAAGCAGTTTACAGGCACTGTGGGAGGTACTCTCACCTTGTTTATATCAACCATGAGCTCAGAGCGCCGACATCTCAGGATTGCTGTGACAGTCGCCTTGAAGGCTCTGTAGATGACGCAGTAGAGGATGGGATTCTGGGCACTGTGCGAGTGGCCCAGCAACAGGGCAAAGCTGAGGATGCTGTTCCAGCTCCTCACGGAGAGCCACCCTTTGAGGAAGTTCTGGAGGAGACTGACAGCGTGGTAAGGCAGCCACGAGACAGCGAAGAGGATGGCGACGAGAAGCAGCATTCGAGCCACTCGACGTCTTCCAGCCATCAGCCTGTGTCTCTGTCTGCTCGATGATAGAGAGTTCTGTCTGCTCAACGACTTGTCCTCCGTCAACAGGAGACACCCAGTGGACATGTAGGAGAATATAACAACCTAGGTATACACATGTAGGAGAATATAATAACCTAGGTATACACGTATAGGAGAATATAACAACCTAGATATACACATGTAGGAGAATATGACAACCTAGGTATACACGTGTAGGAGATTATGACAACCTAGATATACACATGTAGGAGAATGTTACAACCTATATATACACATGTAGGAGAATATAACAAGCTAGATATACACATGTAGGAAAATATGACAACCTAAATATACACATGTTGGAGAATATGACAACCTTGATATGCACGTGTAAGAGATTATGAAAACCTAGATATATCCGTGTAAGAGATTATGACATCCTAAATGTACTCATGTAATAGGATATGACAACCTAAATGTACTCATTTAAGAGATTATGAAGGCCTATATATGCACATGTAAGAGAATATGACAACATAAATACACATATATAAGGGAACATCACAACAACAAAGTACTTTTTTGCGAATATGGCTACAATTAGTTATTATTATATAGGCCTACATGTAATATTAATATATTTCATGTCATTTATATTGACTATTTACTTACCAATATGCCTAGATTGTAATTATTTGAATTAAATAATACAGCAAGTCAATTAATTCTCTAACTTTTTCAACTCCAAAACTATTGCAATATTTCAAGTAGTATGTAGTGTGCCCTATTACAGCTAACTACTATTACGTACTACTACTAAACATTTCTATGTTCTAGTACTACTGACTGTTGCTATGTCATATCATTATACATTATGATGTAGTCACTAGAATACGTACAGCTCCAGGTACTACATAGATGAAAACAACGAGAAATATCTCAAATGCCCATTTTGCTTCCTCCGATGACCAATTCTCTTTGCAGAGATCAATCCATCTGTCTTCGATGAGATGGACCTGCATAGTGGTCCGAGCCAGGCCCAGGGGTATCATCACCGCACCGCTCACCATCCAGACTGCAACAATTGCACTGGCAACGTATTTCACTGACCATATTCGTCTATGTTCTACCGGATATTTGATTGCGACGTACCGATCAACGCTAAGAAGAGTGATAGTAAGGACACTGGCTCCAATCGATACACCTGAGATCAAATTATACAATTGAAACAATACTTTTAAGGTCAATGCATAAACAGCAAGTTGAGAAAAACATCTTAAATTACAGCCTGCTTTTAAGCACAGCAGGAACATTCTTTGCAGTCTGAACATCTCATTGATCTCATCTAGAAAGCAAAGCTTTTCCAAATTATAATGTAGCCTATAGCTTGAGAATATATGACTTCATTGGGATTTTCTATTGTCTTTCTCAGTCCATGCTTAGTTGCTTCTTACGACTAGTACAATTTTGTCTATTTTGGAGTGATGCGGATATATAAAACACCCGCATTGTGCCCTCGTATGAATGTATGGATCGCTAACGATACATGTACAATTGTACATAGTATTGCGTAAACAAAAAACGTCAGCTCAGTGTGGAAGCTTTATCTGATCTCTTTATTATTACTAGCACTAAAGAGAGCATCAACTCAATAGAATACTTATTTATTTAGTTATTTTACTTTACTTTACCTCTCTGTTACAAGAACACGACAGTAGGAATAAAGAGAGCATCAGCACCCTGAGTGAATTTATCTCGAATCTATATTTTACATGCCAAACATTAGGAAGATTATCAATTAATTTGGAAAACCCATCTCAGCTCTGTATCTATTTTATATAGCATTTGAGAGAGAGAGAGAGAGAGGAGAGAGAGAGAGGGAGAGGGAGGGAGAGAGAGAGCGCGCGCATCAGCTCATTGATAGAGTTTTATCTCGGCTCTATGTTACATCTCGGCAGGATTGTTTAGGACGTCCAGGGATGAGTTCAATGACACGCTTCAGCCCTGTTCGGTAGACGGCTTAGAGCTGTGTCGAGCAGATTTATCGACGTACATTACGCGCGACAAGTAAAGATATCAGATTTAAAGCCGCCAGGAATAATGAGAATACATTGTGTCTGAGTCACGGATGTTCCAAGGATATCGATACGTTATTTGGACGTCCCATGAGCGTAATTCATTGCAGCAAAGAGTCAAATATTGCGTCCAGAAGTTCGATTGATTAGAGTTGAAGCTGTGTCACTGTAATAGTTTCAAGGTTGAAATCAAACGTTAGACCATAGATATAGACTTATCCCGACCCTAGTTAAACTGGAATTCAAGGGACGACGATGACATGACGACGATGACGATGATGGATGAAGACCATTATTAATTCTGATTTTATCTGCGCATAGTCAATCCGTGGTCAAAAACGTTATCATTCATTCAGTATTGTTGTTGTAGATGTTGATAATGAGATAGAAAGTTAAATTCCTACGCATGATTTCTTGCAAAATCAAATACTTAATTGAACTTCTGAAGCCATCTTCAATAGTCGATTGATTCAATTGATTTTGTTCAATATTATATTGTATGATTAGATACAAATGGTCTTCATTGATCGGAGTTCATTATTATTTTTTGTGTAACGTTATGTATCTAATATACAGTGCAATCAATGAATGCATATTGTTTTACAAAAATATTTAATTCTTAGACGATAGACATCAGACACAACGCTATGAAGTAATCTTTAAATACATGTATCTCGCGTTACATAAAGGCTAATTAGAGTTCTCAATTGTTAAACAAGCGACATTGTTGTTGTTCCAAAAAGTTTAATTTTTTTACAAAAGTTATATTTAGCGGTTATATTTACTAGTTATATTTACTATTAATGTTAGTATCGGGAGGTTTAGAAATATATGTATAATCTCTTTCTCTCTCTCTTTCTCTCTCTCTCTCTCTCTCTCTCTATCTCTCTCTCTCTCTCTCTCTCTCTAGTGTTATGTTTCCATGCAGTAGGTTCAAGGTACATGTACAATGTACATATTCTTACTCACATTCCGTTTTCCTGCTTCATAAATAGCACACCATCGATTAGCGAGTTGATCCCTTCGCAATAGGCTATGCACTATCCATATGTAGCCTATGGATTGCAAATAATTAGCTTCAGAAGTGGTTTCCCTTTAGCATTCAATTCTTTGTCAGTCGCCTCTTACAAGATGGGCAATTTATGGCAGAGGGCAACGAGAGCTTCAAAATTGTAAGAAAAAGGCTTAGGCTTACTAGTGGCCAAGTAGAGTTTTGCATATTCTGAATTAAGTTTCATTAAGAGCGTATTTTGTATACAAAAAACCAATCGTACTGTAAGCAATTTCATTCTATTTCAGTCTATTGAATAATAAATTTCAGATAATATTATACTACTTATTAGTTTTATAAGCAGAGATACTCTAAAATCTGAAAAACACATATTTAGTGACGCATACTGCCCGAAAAGATTCCGTAGTGTTCGAATTCCTCATTATTTATTAAGGGTGTTTATATAATCGTATCAAGGCTACAGTAGATTTACATGACTTCGAATAGAGATTGACTGGAGATTATCAAGGCAGTTTGCTCGCTGTTGTTTATTAACTGGTCGTGGACTATCTCATGATCACGTGATAAGCTGAACAAACACAAGACACGACTTGACAAGACGCTACGATATAGGCCTATTGTTGTTACTCCGATTTTCGTAAACGCGATTACAATTGAAATATTTTTTAAATTGAATTGCATAAACTAGAACAATTAAGCCACATATAAATAATATCTTATTTGAAAGAACGTTACCAATTGAAAATATTGAACATTAAAAATTGATAATTGAAATTGAATTTGAAAATTGAATTTAAATTGAAAATATTGAACATTATCAATTAAAATATTTAAATATATTAGAACCAATTAAAAGTACTGATCAATGACAGACAACAGTACTTGAAAACAGATACCAATTATAATTATTTGTTGGTCAATCTTGATAATTCTTATTGTAAGATTTCCATAAAATGCTGATCTTTTACTGATATATCTTGCGTACTTAATACATTGGTAACAAATTGTAATAGGCTTTCTCGATTTCGAATTAGCCATATTCATGTAGCAGCGGTAGATGTGGCTGTCTCTTTTAATGCTTCAGATTTAGTTCAAATTTCTTTGTCTGGCGAAATACTGAAGAAATTAAGTTCAGCATTGCAGGCGACACTGCATATAGGCCTATTTGTATATTCAACATTGGGCTTTAGATTCAGTAATCTTTCACGTTCATTGCACCACTCAGGAAGTATGGGATTCTCTTTCCTATGTGACGTTCCATTGCAGTCCTCAGTTTCAGATTAAACGATTGTTGTACGCCCCTATTCTTCAGTGTATTAAACACAGCACGTCACATTAAACGCAACACGTTCACTGGTCTCTAATGGGATGACTGCGACTTTGAGGCATATATAGGCCTACAAGTTTGAAATCCAGTCAACTTTATCTATTCACTTAAATCCGCATTTGCGCCAAATTTCTTGTAACTTTGTCATTTAAATTGGGGATGTTTTAAAAATTCTGTACATTTTCCTGTGGACTCGTTTTGCGAAAGCACATAAATTAATAAAGCAGTTATCCGGCGACTTTGTTTAAGTGTTAAAGTCATAAAATAAATTAGTTAACTAATTAGCCTGAAATAATGAAATAGTAGGTCGTTTTAAAATAATTTATAGTTCCGTAATGATAATTGATGCTGCTTTATAGCCCTCACTTGGATTATGATAACATTTCTTAACAGGCCTATCTAAGCTTACATATAAGTTATCTGAAAGAGTTTAGTGTAGGCAAAACAGAATGTCTCCCATTAAGTAGTTTTATTTCTCGATCGAGCAACTAGTTACATCTATATAACTCCACAGTATAAAGTTACAAACTACGAAGTATTTTTAAAGGAAGTAAAATAAAAAGAAAAGGAGTATTAAATACTAGCATACTGCGCAGTGCTTCTTACCTTGAAGATATCCGGTTGCCTTACATATCACGTTACCATAGATCCATAGGTTGTAAATGTAGTGTCCAACAGTAAATGGCATACAAACCAAAGCCACTGAAACATAATACACACAATACTAGTTATCATCATCATCATCCTCCCTAATAATACATAATACATAAAACATAACACTAGTAAAACACATAAGACTATTACTATCATAATACGTGTTACTGTTATCCTTAATTAATATTATTTCTTATATATCTTTCTTATATTTCTTTTCTACATTCATCATCATCTTCCCTTGAATCCCAGTTTAACTAGGGTCGGGATACAAATAGACTGTCTCAAATTCTCTCTGTCTTAGATCACACCACCAGCCAATCCCCTATTTGAGACTTTTCTATTCGTTGTAATTTTTGTAGCAATTTCTGGAGCCTAGGCGCTCACCAACCGAATGCCCTATCTGACGTTGGTATGGATCTTAGTGCTTTAGTCGCCTTCTAAGACATGTGCAGTCACCGGTTGGTCAATTCTTCAAACAACCCGGACACAACACGGGGAATATTTCTCTTCTATATTATACATTTATATACACTAAAACATGTTTTAATAACATTATGTCAAACTTTCAGTCTCTTTTGAAGCAGTTCAATTTACAACAATGTAGTTATTATACTGTATAATACAATATACTGATTATATTTATTCTGAAAGTTACAATCGCTTTGACTAATTATATTATCCTTATTAATACAGTTAACTATTTTTGCTCTTAGTTGTAAGATTTTCTTCTAACTAATAACTAATAGACGATTCAAAGGAACGCAGAAACTAAAATTAAGGCATTGCAAAGTTAGCCTTAATGTTAAAGTTTAGAGTTTCTAAATTAATACGTAGGCATACTTAGTCAAAGGAAACAGTTCAAAATTCGAAAGAACTTTCTAACCAGTGGCAACTTCTGTTTACTTATAGTTTACTTCATAACCTACATTTTAGTATAACAATTTGATTAAACGTAATTATTTCCTTTATATTTGCTTGTATACTATTCTTAGTAATGAGCATGTACTTCAGCTGAATGTGTTTTATTAATTGCAATCTCAATATAAAATATAACATTCTATATAATTTCCAATTTAATTACATTATCAGACTTCTATAAATTTTATATGTAGAGCCCAATTATTTTAATGAATATATCTTGCGGTGTTTACAGGGTTAGGGACGTTGCCACGTTTCAAATGTTGTAAAATATGTTAAAATCAAAATTTTGAGTAGTGGATCAAAACTGCGCGAATATTTTGTAGTAGTGCTTAAATACTTTTAATTGCAAGTATTTTAAGAGTAATAGTCAAACTCATTTAAGGATTACTTTGAATTTTTAATAATTTTTTTAAGCAGGACTGCATTTAGCTGGTAGGGAGACCAGGCTCAAACATTCAATATAATGGCTTTGGAGGAGGACATAAATATATTGTATACATGTACTTTCAATGTACAGAGCACTGTATGCTACTCAATATACTGGTCTGGTGCTCAGTGAAGCACAACATATTGTACATTTGTAAATGTTATAAATGATAAAATTTTATTTTAATTTTAATTATTAATGATTAAATTCTGGATGTCTGTGCCTGCACTAAATGTACAATTGGACTTGCATAGGGAATATCGTTCCTGGGTGAAGCAGACACTAAATCCTCGTATCTGTTTTTGAAAACTCGAGCCAATATAGACTTTATTTCACCAATACATGGTAGTTTCGAAACAAGGTACAGAAAAAAGAATTACAATATTAGTCTTACTATTAATTAATGCTGAGTCGGTACAACAAATGTATTTTGTTGATACATTTACAAACAATAAGATTTAAGATTAACTGGTGGACGAATTGAAATTTCCAAGCGAATTTTTAAAGACGTTATGCTGTTTGTTATACATGAACATAATTTTACATTTATTGTACTAAATGTAAAATAAAACATAAGCAAAATATAACTTCAATAAGAATATCCCTCTCCCTTCAGTGCACTGTCAAGTGACAGGTTCAAGGTACATATTCATACTCACAGTCTGCTTTCTTGCTCCATAAGAGCACTCCTTAGAAGGCTTAGATTAGAAAGTTAATCCCTTCATAAAGTCTATGCCTTATCCATTCCTTATGTAGCCTATAGCTTGGGAAAAGTATGGCTTCTGAGGTGGTTTCCCGTTGCCTTCCTTAGTTAGATGGAAGCTAGATGGATGTGAGGTGGGTCCCCTCTTGCCATCCTCAGCTCCTGCCTTAGCCTACTCTTACGTACACGCAGCAGATTGTTTGCGGTTGCCCTAATCTGCAGTGGTCCAACCACACCCGAGCAAAACACGGGGAATAAAAATACAACATATTATTAACATCAATTAGCAGCCAGATACTAGCGATTGTTCTAAAACGAAGGAATAAAACACAGAGAATCTGAGAGAAATAATGATCTGTAAAATAGGCTACATAAGGCTATATATATATATATATATATATATATATATATATATATATATATATGTATATGTATATATATATGTATATATATGCATCTAAACTAACATATATATATATATGCATATAGGCCCTATATACATGTATATATATATATAGATATTAGTATATATATATATATATAGATATATATATATATATATATATATATATATACAGTATATATTAGGGTGGGCCGAAATAATTTTTCTTGAAAATTGTCACGACATGATGAGGAAAAGTTGCCAATAGGCTATGCATTAAGTAAAATGGCAAAGTTTTAGAAAAATTGTGGCATGCCCTGAGGCTCCCCAAAGAGGCTTTTTGGAGGGGGACACCTCTATTTACGGTTTGGTTCATGTTTGAATTGAATTATTTCTATTTTTAAATAGCCTACTAAATATTATTTACAAAGGATTTAATAACATTTTCCTGATAGATTTTAAAAATGTTAATTATTTTTTTAAAGGCCACTGACTGAGATAGACTTCACAAAAAAACGGTTAAAATGTTAATGCACCTTTTTGTCTTAATTTCTTAGCAGGTACATTGTGTTTATTGTATATCAGTTCATTTTTGGTTTCAATTTTTCAATTTTACTCAATACAGTAGCATTGATTCCAAAATATATACCTTAAAGTAATAATCGGATTAATTATTTTGGTAAAAATGAGAAAAATTGGTAAAATTGATCAAATTAACATTTATAGAAATCTATTGCAACTGTACGCTCGTCGCGTAATTTCGATAAATCAACGTTGGTTTGATTTAATTTAGGCTATTGGAGTCATACAAAGAATAATTTATATTTCGATATACATTTTAATTTTAGTTAGATTTATTTCTATATCTACCCTATGATAATATTGATTATTCTCAGACCTAATTCTTATATTTTCTTACATATATTATTTGCATTTTCATTTTAGTTCTAATCTTCTTAATTCCTCTAATAATTTAGATTTATAGCTACATTATTTGTAACAAATTTCAGAACAATTGGTTCCAGACTCCCAACATATTTAATTCCTGCTAACATGTTATCTCCCCGTGTTGAGACCAGGTGTTTGCAACCACTGCAGAATAGGGCAACAGCAAACAAGTTGCCGAGTTAACGTAAGAGGCGACTAAGGTAGGAGCTAATGCAGGGCATAGGGTACCCGCCTCCTCAACATTTTTCCACACGACTAAATGGCAACATATCCATTATAGAACTGAGTAAGGAACCGGAAAACTACCATATCACTCCCAAGCTATAGCTACATTAAGGTAGCCTGTAAGGCATAGCAATTTGTGAAGGGATTAAGTTAACTCGTTTGGCCTAATCGATGGTGTGTTCCTTTTATATGTTTGTTTATTTAAATCTATATAATAGAATAAGCAACAGCAATACAATAAAGTAGCCAAAAAGAATAATCTGGAAGTTAGGATATAGGCCTATTTTTGAAATGATCAGCAGAAACTGTTATCAGGTTATTTGTTTTAGTCTTCATCTCTCTCTCTCTCTCTCTCTCTCTCTCTCTGTCTCTCTCTCTCTCTGTCTCTCTCTCGTTCATTATATTTTCCTCTCTCTCACGTGATCTACTAAGTTTCAGGGCTATTATACATATTCCTACTCATAGACAGCTTTCACTCCCATTAGAGCATTCCACGAATCAACAAATCTATCTCTTCTCAAAGGATAAGCCGGTTTCAAACTATGGTGTATCCTTCTACTTGGTAAAATATAGTTTATGAGATGATTTCTCAGTGCCATCCTCAGTTTTCTGCCTATTCATATCTTACATCATGTACAGTTTATAGTTTGATTACTATGTAGTGGCCCTCACACAATATAATAGAGTTTGTTGTGTGCCTCACACCCGGCACAAAAAAAACCCCTTATTTACTAATAGGAGGTAGGTGTGTTTAATGTCAAGGTCAGAAGCAAAAGGCTTCCCTGCACGACAACTAGATACACTCGAGCTACCATCACAAAGATTAAATTAACATATATTAACTTCACATTAAGTTACCTGGAATTGCCTGTGGCAATGTGTAAGTTAAAAAATAGTTAAGAAAGGTGTTTTAGTATTTTAAGCGTTTGTTTCTATTTTGCGTGAAGTCTAGTTGAGTCAGTAATTTTTGGACACTGGGACAATTAACATGTTCGACATCTGCAGCGAAAATGCTAATAAAATGTCTGTAAATTAAATGTTAACGTCAGTTTCCTCACTCGAAAGCGATGTCAGTGACGGGCGAGCCCAGGATTTGAATCCCGCACACACTGATCCGCGGTCGAATCGTATTGACGTCGCCACCGGCTCCTGCCGGTATATATATATATATATATATATATATATCATATATATATATATATATATATTATATATATATATATATATATATAGATAGATCAAGCCAACTAAGAGGTTGTTTATATATATATATATATATATATAAACAACCTCTTAGTTGGCTTGATCTATCTCAGTAAATAGTTAAGAACTCAAATATGCAACAAGAAGACATTGATATTGAATTTGAAGTACTATTCTGTAATTAGTCAGTTGTCAAGGCTTCGGGTGTAAATAAAAGCAGCAAAGTGTCATCTGCGCCACTTCGTCTGCATCTGTGGCATTCCATAGCGGCATCACCCTAGTGCGATAAGGTAACTGCAATTATGAGCATCGGATCTTAGAGTAATGGATAAAATTTCTTCTTTGTAGTTTTATTTCACAAATTTTAATAGAGGCGTATGTCAATGAACTCAAAAAAGTAATAAATCATTATAATTGTATACTTTGATAGATAATATTACGACGAGACTATTATATTTCCAAGTAATTAGTTATAAAGACAAGGAATAACGACGATCTCTCATTTTCTTGTTTCTCTCTGTTTGCTTGTTGGTTGTTTTGTTTGTTAGTTTCTTTTTTCTTACTTCTCTTCGTTCTTTTTTGTTTGTTTGTTTCTTTCCATCTTCATTTTTCCCTCTTCCTTCTTTCTATCTTCCTTTTTCCTCTTTCTTTATTTCACTTTCCATTTCTATCTCATTTTTTTTCTTTTTCTATTTCTGTTCACACATAGGCCTACACACACACACCGCACACACACACCGCACACACACACACACACATATATATATATATAAACATGTATATATATATACATGCATATATATATATATTATATATATATATATATATATATATATATATATATATATATATATATATTACTTGTACGCCAAGAATAAATCCTCGGTATATAAGTTCTCACCTCTATTTGCCTATACGTTTTGCGTTAATGTCTACCTTTCATCGAAATATGATGCTATCATCTTATCAAATCATCCAATCGATTGGGCTGAACCGGTAGCATGTGTCTAAAGATAGTTTTTTTACTGGCAAATCATCTCATTTTAATATATCCTTTAGGAAAATTAGTCGTCCTTTTCTTTCTTAACACAATTTTGAATTATAAGTACCTGTGACAAGATCCTCAAGCAATGTCGCTCTGTAATTTAATTTATTTGTTCAACCGGGCCTTTCCTTTCCTATCGACAGTTCTAGTTAGTATTTATGAGTATCATCACACTGGAGCTGTTAATTAGTTTATCTCTCTTAAAGCTGTTCCATTTCAGTTTTTTAAAACTTAACTGCCATTCCTAAAATGTGATTTGTTTGATCTTTAATTCTTATATAAAACAAATAATTAATACACAAAGAGACGAAAGCAACTTCTTTTTAGATGCATTTTTAGGTGTTTCTTTAATTAGTGTGCAGTCAGAAGTACAATTAACATCTTGCGTCTTGTTCAAAAAAATTCTACAACTAGGAATCGATTATGTCTAGATTCAACAGAGGTGAGATGCAGTTAACTATAACGTAATAGATCGTACCATGCTTGTGCATCGACCAGACATCAGCTCTCTGGCATGAGTGTCAGCAAAAAGTCAGCTGCGTGACCTAAGAGCCGAATCCGAAACTTCATCAGAGATCTCGGGCGCTAAAATGTTACGATTGATGTAAATAGAACTGTCAAGAAAAATCATCAGTAATCCCGTTTGCGCGGAAAACTTCTCTCTATTCGCAATAGAGACCTCGTGTTATTCATTCTTGTGTTGTGACTGGAATGAAAAGTTTGGAGTTAGTTGAATTCACAGGCTCATTTCGTCAAACCTTCAACCTCCACCTGCCGCTCCAGCAACCGGAGAAATGAACAATAATTGTTTCTACAAGACACTTGCATGTGCTGCTATAAAATAATTGCACTAACAACAATCAGCGAAAGAGTGCAGGTAATTATCTTTTTTAGTTTAAAGTCCATAACATATGTTTGCAATAATTCCAATGTCAGAGTTAGAAGGCATTAACGGTTAGATTTCCTACTACAGGCTAGTAGGTCCAGAGTTCAAATCCAGTACTTGTCGTCTCTAATGTACGTTTTACATATGAAATTGCCTTTAAAATGGGCATGCTCAATGTTAGTCTTTTATAGCGATGAAATAAGCGATACACTGCTTACACTGCTTATCAATGCATTACAATGACCAGCTGCCGTACAAGTATTGATCCAGCGAGAAATTGATGCCATAAGAGATCCGCCGTGATTTATATATGCAGTCGTCTTAGCGTGTAAAGCTTTTCATTTGTGAAGTCGATTTACTTTTATGAATCATCATTTAGATATTCGATTATGCTTTATACATAAATACAATTCTTCACATACATTGAAAAACATTGATGCATGTTAGTATATGTTTGTGAAGACAAAATGAATCATAAGAATGTCTGTCACAGCATTCATGTATGTTGCGTGCAAAATTGCTGATTAGGTATGCATACAAATTATGGAGTGCAGCGGTTGAATCAGTGGATTTCACAAATGCCTGATAAGTCTAAACTAAGTTTAATAGGTATAATTAATACTACCTGAGTCCCATAATCATAATTTTTTAGCAATGTGGAAAATGATCTCTTCAGTGCACTGCCAAGTGGCAGGTTCAAGGTACATATTCATACTCAAAGTCTGCTTTCTCGCTCCGTAAGAGCACTCCTTAGATCAACAAGTTAATCCCTCTACAAAGTTTATGCCTTATCCATACCTTATGTAGCCTATAGCTTGGGAAAAATATGGCTTCTAAGGTGGTTTCCCGTTGCCTTCCTCAGTTAGGTGGATTAATTACCATCTAATCCTGGGGGAAAATATTTCATGGTGAGGTGGGTCCCCTCTTGCCATCCTCAGCTCCTGCCTTTAGTCGCCTCTTACGTACACGCGGCAGATTGTTTGCGGTTGCCCTATTCTGCAGTGGTCCAACCACACCCGAGCACAACACTGAGATTCCTTACCGAAGAAATTATTAAAATTATTATTGCTCTTTCTAGAATAACAATTCTATTGTTCAGTATATATATATATAATTCTATATGTATATATAATTATATGTATAGGCTATATAAACATATATATATAAATATATATATATATATTTATATATAGCCTATACATATAACTATACATACATATATAATTTTATATATATATATATATATATATACTGAACAGTAGAATTGTTATTCTAGAAAGAGCAATAATAATTTTAATAATTTCTTCGGTGAGGAATCTCAGTGTTTTTCTGACAAATAATTAAATACCTAACCTTCCGTGAACACATAACTATAACTCCACAGGCATGTTTCTTCTTTACATACGATCTTCGTCGAATACATCCATATTTGTCACGTAAGACCTCTGCTTCAACTGATGCAGCTCTCGTGCAATTCAGGTAAGACTACTGCAATTCCTTATTTATAAATCTTCCTGGCTGCGAGATTGATCGGTTTTTGCAGTTGCTCAGAATTCTCTTGCATGAGATATTTTTTGTAGTTTCAAATACTCATATGTTGCATCTATTTTAGAGTTTTTATTTTAGAGTCATTGGCTAAAGTTTAAAGAGCGTATCGTTTAAGAAGGCTTCGTTAGTATATAAGTCCATCACACCCCTGACAAAGTAGGGTGTTTACCTTTATAAAAATGCAGTCTTCTGTATTCAATCTTCTAAATTAATTACTCATGTGATACCTAGCTCATTATTCTCGCTCTAAGCTATCCAATCGATCTTTCCAACATGCTACACCGTAGATATGGAATTCTCTTCCATGAACTCTTCGAATTTCTTCCTTTGCATCACATCAATCTTTGCATTCCTATGAGTAGTTCCATACATACCGTTGAGGACCTACATTTATCATCTCTCTTTTCCATCCAGTATCCATGAGGTGCAATCGGCACGTAAACTTCCTTTTCTTTAATTGCCTTTATCTTTAGGTTGATTTTCTGGACTTTGGAATTTGCAGCTTTTTGGATCTTTCATTTTGCTCATCGGCTTGGATTTGTTTCAATTATGCTCGATATTGTCATGGATGCCAGTAGTATTTTAATTGTTGTTATGTCATGTTAATAATACTACTAAGAATAATTATTCTGACCTAAAAAATAATACAAATGAGACTATAATTGTTCGTCTAAAATGTTACAATATGACTTATTTAGTACCGGCTTCTGAACTTTGAAGCAGAACGACAATAGTATAAGATTCCATTCTGAGTAATACTATTAGATTAACACTCCACATGTACAAGTAGTTCCTGAACGTCGCTTACTGAATGCCGTCCGTAATGATCGGGCTCTCTATAATATGCCTACATGTATATTTTAATTACGAAGGAATATAATTAATTATCAGCTTATTCACTCCGCTATCACTCAGTAAAAAGCATTAAAATAAATGACATACTAGTTTAAATATCATAATTTAATATTATGATAAAGGTCATATTAGTTATTCTTAAGAAGAGCTGTCAAGCCTAATTTCGTATTTATTTCATGGCTAAGCTTAAGCTAACAATATTAATTTAAATTAATCTTTCTTTATCTAATCACACCGGAGACTAAATTTCATTTAATATGATAAACCATATGATACTATCAACTCTTACAAAACACTTCACCCAACCCACACCTGATAGCAGCTAGTTATAGCAGTGATGACGCATCAGTGTTCAAAACAATTTATTGATCTCAACTTTTATCGCATCTTGATCTCATCTTTTATCTTTTTGATCGCGTCTTTTAATTGTTTGAAGTTTCTATAAAAATTTGTTCGGAAACTGATTTTAATGTGAAAGATTATTGACTCAATAAAATAAAAGAATATTAGAAGATAATAGAATATAAATATATAATGTAATAATAATATATAATATAATATATAATATAATATAATATATAATATATATATAGCTAATAGAATATAAGATATAGCAAATATTAGAAGATATTAAGCACTATGGAAAATCAAAATGTTATACTTACAAAGATCATCATACATGTACGTTAACAATCTAAAGATTTTAAAATAATACACTAAAAGAACTATGAAGAACTATGAAAGAACTATTCTATGAAAGTCTAATTTTTAAGATATATATAATTATGATATCAAATAAATCGCTCCCTAAAATATATCGACATGTCTGATTGAAGAGTCTTTGTCTCCAATTGGAAATCAAGACTATACTTCAGCACTTCGATACTGTTTTCCAGCAATCAATGCCACGAAACTAAGAAAAACAATTTCCGTTTAGAAAGGTTTCAATAGTCGTAACAATTCAAGCAATCAATAAGTACAACGATATGAACGAACTTGAGAAGTCCAACAGCACAGACGAGTAATTCATCTATATTCCCATTATACATATGCAATCTGTGATAGGGGGACCCTAAGAGGAATTGCATGCTGATATAATTTTTGCTCATTACTAAATTGTTAAACGTTATGTAAATTTAAATAACATTGAATGACTTCAATACTGCTGAAAGTACAGTTATAGTATAAATATAAGTATCATAATAAATATAAATATTATTGTTTTAAATTAAAAAGTAAAGCTAAAGCTAAGGTTAACGTCAGTTTCCTCACTCGAAAGCGATGTCAGTGACGGGCGAGCCCAGGATTTGAACCCCGCACATACTGATCACCAACTTAATCGACTTCGCCACTGGCTTCAGCCACTTTACCACTTTAATGTATCAGTTGATAATATACTGCCATTGAATTATTATGATATTTTGCAATAAGTTTGCTGAATTATGCTACAATTCTTGCCCCGTGTTATTTCCATGTTTTTTGAAGAATAGATTGCACTTGTCGTAGAAGGCGACTAAAGCTTCAAGATCCAAACCAACGAAGGAAAGGTCATTCGATTGGTGAGCCCCTAGGCTCCAAAAATTTCTACAAAAGTTTAGAAAACTAATGGAACAGAGCTTACAGGAGATTGACTGATGATATGGTATGGGACAGAGAGGAGTGGAGAGGGCCTATTCATATCCCGACCCTTGTTAATTGGTATTAAAGGGAAGATGATGATGATGATGATGAATATCTTTAAATTCAAAGGCGGTATATTATCAACTGATTCATTGAGATGTGCTAGTAATATTATAATTTAATGCTAGCAAATGTTAATGTGTACTACTTACCTAGGAGATCGGCCACGGCTAGATTTAGTAGAAAATAGTTGGTAACACTTCTGATTGATTTATTGCAGAGAACAGCAACAAGAACCAATACATTCCCAACGATTGATAGCAGCAATACGATGACATAGAGAATAATCAGAAGTATGTTCAGCGGCTGTTTGTAAGTGTAAAATTCTTCAGAGAAAGCATTCCAACTAATTATCGCACTTACATCAAGCTCAGAATAATACGATACATTTGAATCTAACACGAATAATAAGTTTTTCATTGCTAATATCAAAATAGGTTCAGTTTCGATCTACTTGTTACTAGATAACTTTATCGGAATCAATAAAGACATCCACTACATCAACAACATGCCAATGTCACTGCAAATTTTACCAGAAATGTCTACCTATAAGCTAGGTCGCAACATTCCAACGAGTTGACACGATAATATCATTGACCGTACAAGTATATCGACACTGCCGGATACAACTGCCTCTTTTCTGCAGTGCGCTTCATAATTGAATGAGACTGTTCAAAGCTAGCAGCAACCCCTTAGATTCTCTTCAGCCGCAATGCAATCAGGCTGTGCAAATTTTATTCCAATAGTGTAGGCCTACAGCTCAAGATGTCGTATTTCAACTAATGTAAAAGATTCATTGTAGCCTAGTAGGATATACAGTATATGTATGTATATATGTACATGTAATATATATACGTATATATATATACATATGTATATATATATATATATATAAGTGTTTGAGTTTAATAATAATATATACATGTATGTATATATATATATATATGTACATACATGTATATACAATTATGCATATATATATATATATATATATATATATATATATATATATATATATATATATATATATATATATATGTGCATTGTTAATACAGTAATATACTGTATCAGTAATGCGAACGAGGAAGAGTAAATAACGATTTCGACTTAGAATATGCAACATTCGCAAAGGAAGAACTAAGAATCTTAATATTAATTCATTTAGTTTCGTTTATTTAAGCAACATAGGAAACATATTTAACTAATTGTTTATGCTGTCAGGAAAACATCCTTTCATTTAGGCTCTCAGGAAAAGCTGCAAAGAAAACATGCATTCATTAATGCTTTGACGAAAACACTAATAAATATGTCACTGACTAGAGATTAAATTTATGATAATTAAATTATAAGTAATAATTAATTAGCAATTATTAATTAATTAATTAAAATTTATTTATAATTTATACCTGTTTCTGTCTCAGCAAAATGTATCTCAAATCGGCTAAAACAAAATCAGGTAGTATAAATATGAGTAACTAACTTAAATGTACGTGGTCGAAAACTATTCAACAATTTTTCAGACACTACAAGTAAGCTATTCTAATTATTTTTCTGACTTACGCCAACTTTATTTAGTTAGGCTACTTATTTACTAAATTTCGATTTGCTTCACTTTTCAGTTTTTAGAATCTCCAGTATATTGACTATCTCCAGAATCTTCAGTATCTTCCAGTATCTTAACTTTCTTTTGACTCTGTTGTAGTTACTTTTCTATAGTAGTTAAATTGCATTGCTGCAATTGACTATTAATACAGTATTCTCTAGCATGGAAGGAAATTAGCAATCCGATGTGTTACTCGAACTAGCTGATGCTGACTGTATTAACTCACAGGGCTTAAGCTCTTTTGTTGTAACCCTCTTCTTGATTATTTGATTATTTGCTAGTTAAGCATTTTGTATGTACTATTATTTGTGCCGATATAAAAAATAAAAGTTAGAAGTTGAAAAAGCAGAATATATGGTATCGGGGTGTAATTGGTCGTGGTTTTAATATCCAGAAGGCAAAGATGAAAAAGTACCAGGCCAACCTGCCCTAGCTCAAACACTTAACAGGATCTAAAATCTTTACTTTAAGCAAGCTGAAAGTAGCTTTCACTGGAAAGTTCACCTAGGACTATATTCAAACAGCTCAGCGTGCAGAAAGCCGAACATATATAATATCCTCAATTTGTAAATGACTGAATTTGATATGAAACAAGCAATTGTCCGACGTTTTGACGTCCCTGACATCATCCTTGTATGAGGAAACGGGCGTTAAACCTTTATTAAACCCAGGGACGAAGCCAGGAATTTGTAAGGGGGGCCCGAATTTTTCTTTTTAGAGAGTGTACACATTTTTGCTTACGCCCCGCCTTCTTAGGGACATGTGGTACAACTTGAAAAAATGCTGTGGGGGGCACAAAATTTTTCACTATATTGCGCTCGACTCATAGATTGAGTGCATCCCCGTATCTTACTCCCCTATCTCTATCTATAATACTAATATCCTAATGGCTTAATTATGTGATATTGTTACCTACGGATTACATCAAGTTTTGTGTATCTTTCCTTTTTATTCTTCCTTTTAATGAGGCACTTGCACGTGCTACAATGAATCCCTTTCATGATTAATCATATCAATGCTGTTTATAGCGACGAATTCAATATTTGTATCATATATCGTCTAGTTTGTAGTTTAGTCTGCTACTCCTGCGAAAGCATACCTCTTCAAATATGAAATATAGCTAGTGAACATTGTACAAGTAGCTATAACATAGCTATACCTGGATGTAGCGTGGCATTTATTTGTATGCAGAGTTTGTATCAATCGTAAATATGTCGAACGATTTCATTATTTCTACAGCGAAGTCCTTGTTGGTATAATTGAAGAGAAAAAAGCCAATTAACGAAGGAGTGTAGATCGCCGATTGTTGGAATACTTTCAATAATTGGAGAGTTCGTGCAAATCCATTCAATAAAAACGCTACAATTGAGCATATAGTATCAAGGCAGCAGTTCTAAACAGGAGATAGATATCAGATCGCGTGCATGTATTTTGTCTGCATGTATGCTTTTGCAAGGTATAGAGCATGTAAGTTTATTCTTCACACACGATGTCCATTATACACAATACACATATGCAGTAATTTCAAAATTTATCACTGATTTCTTTTTATTTTGGTATCTATCAATTTAATTCAAACAGAATAACCAATACGTCGCGCACACATATACATGTATTAGTGCGGTGAAAATTTAATTAAAATTATAATTAAAGGAACGAGATCAATTCAGCAATCGTCAGGGCTTATTAGCCAGCATTATGCTGGAAAATCAGTAAACAGAGTATTGCTTTCAAGTATACATGTACAGTGAATCCTATAAAGTAAATAGATTTGTCTTTAGATAAAGTAATTCTCAATAAGTTATTATGTAAGCAGTATGGAATTTTTGTACTATTATTTGAAACAGGATTCAAGCTTTTTACTACTAAACCTTTAATTAAATCTATCTCAACAACTAAAAAATATGTTACATTTCTCAAGAATATGTTACATTTCATCGACTTTCAGAAGGCATTTGACACGGTAAACCATTCGATAATAATAAACTGCAATAAACTGCATCACTATGGAATAAGAGGTCAAATGAACAAATGGATAATGAACTATTTAAAAAATCGTCCTCAATATGTATATGTAAATAACACCAGCTCTGAGATGCAATTTAACAATTGTGGTGTTCCACAAGGTAGCATTTTAGGTCCTCCATTATTTCTTATTTACATTAATGACATGGCAAATGCTCTATGGGACTATAAGCTTAAGTTATTCGCAGACGATGTTAATATTTTTATTGCCGGTAAAAATAAAAATGAGTTCGAAAAGAATGCGAAAATATGTCTTAAAAACTTATAGTATGGTGCGATACTAACAAAGTTTGCACAAATTTAGATAAAACATGCTATATGATTATTCATCAAACAAACCAAAGGTATAGCATACCGCAAAAGCTTGAAGTCTTTTTGTATAATGTCCTGATCTCTAGAACATCTAAAGTTAAATATTTAGGTGTAATACTCGATGAAAACCTTACTTGGAAACTCCACGTTGATATGGTATGTAGTAGACTAAAAGGACTTATCAGTATTTTATATAATGTTCGTGATTTCTTACCAAAACACTGCCTCAAAAAAATTTACTACTCTTTTATTCATAGTCAGATTAGTATTGCGTTGAAATTTATGGAAATGCCTACTCCACTCACTTGAGTAATTTGATAACAATGAATAATTCTATAATAAGAATTCTATTTAAGAAAAAAATAACAACTAAAGCTTCTGAACTATATGAAATAGTAAATTGACTTCCTCTACGCCAACTCTGTAATTTTAAGCTTGTAAAACTTGCTCATTTACATGTATGTATTCATAGCTCGGAAAAAATACCAAAAATGTTCATAGACAAGATTAGTTTCGCCAATTCTCTTTCCCATTATAATATAAGGAAACCGTTGAGTTTATACAAATCTTATACAAATACTAACTATGGAAAAAGAACTACCAATTACGTATGTTCTCATTTGTGGAATATGCTTCCTGATAACATACAGGCAATCAGTTCCACCAATATTTATTTAAGGAAAATTGAGGAACACGTTGTGAATATGAAATGGCTAATTTCCTTTCTTTCGCTTTATCCCACAAGTTTATGCTTTTATGTTATTTTTCTGTTGACTTGACCTGCCTAACTATTCTGATGTTTTAAAATTGAAAATACATGTAAATGAAATATCGTTTTGTATTGCAGTGTCTACAATTGCCGTCAAATAAAAAGAACCTATTGCCTGGTATCTCCTTCTACTTCTAATGCACTGCCCAACGGCAGGTCCATGGCATATAACATTTCCAATCAATTCCGTATTTCTAAATCTCAGACATTACCATACACTATCTAGTAAAAAAGACCTAGACGGAAGCATCATATTTAGTCCGCGAGTACTCTAATTTAGACATTCGCCGAGGGAAACAGGGATCTAAATATGGAATACTTAGAATTAGCCTTTATGAATTTATACTAGTAAAGCTCTCCTTGAACGCTTGTACTAGTTAATTAGACACTACATTTGTTTCATTGTATTTTCCTTTTCTTGTTTTACTATTTTTCTTCGCACTCTAAAGTAGTTTAGTTAGTTTTTTTGCTATTTTGAGATATGAACTAAGTTTACTTATTTAATTATTAATAATTCAAAGATGTTTTTCAAGATTCATTTTGAGCTTCACTTGCCAGTGCTTGGCCATTTGCTAATTTGAAAATATTCAATTGTATGGCTACAAACGGTTTTACTGTAATTAGTAATGTAATAGAAATTTTTGTATTTCAGACTTAAGTAGACTCTGCTATAGTGCTAATTATGGTATTGCCGAACAGAGCTATGGCTCTTTGATGGTAGCCTCTTTCGCATTGTTATTTGTTTATCTAACTACAAACACGTTCCTATTGTTTGTATAATCTGTGCTGTGATGAACAAATAAACGATACTAAACTGAAAAAAATATATAGGTTCCCGGAAATATGGTTTGACCTTCTAAGCATTATAGCAAGTACTTATTATTACAAACATTAAGTTAACAGAGTTGAATTTGACGTAGTCGAGCCAATTATTATAATTTCAAATAATATGCACAATGAAAGCGATAAATATTCACACTGGCTGCGCTTAATCAACGCCAGTAATTTGTGTTGATGTGTCACCCTGATGCTTCAGTAAATATTTCACATACTCACCAGATGACACCAGAATTGCGTCAGCTACTGAAGGTTTGCTAGAGAAGAACTGGCCACCGTTATAAAAAAACACAATCATGATCGAAAATGAAGGGTTTCACAACAAACCTAGCCATCGACACCCGTAACTTGGACAATGTTAACGACCTTTATCTCTCTTCTGTTAATACAGTATATATGTATATCTCTGCATATGTTGTGAGTAATGCAATTTTGTATATTAAACATGTATATTATTTGAATAGGCCTAATGCAATGAACTGTAACTCAGTTGTGAAGAAAGTTCAAGCTAATCAAATGTAATTATACATGTAGGAAAAATTACTTTATTAATCAAAAATATTCAAATGAAACATTGCAAATGTTAATAAATAGACGTAAAAGAAGAGAGTACAATGTTCCTGGTGAAAACCCGAATGTGGATTGGAAGGCAGACATGGTGTACCCTGTCTTGAGTGACAGCGTTCCTGATGATAACCTTGTTTGGACTGGAAGAGAGTCACGAAGCGACCACTCTTAACTGAGGATGTCTTGAGTGTGATAAACAGAGAGAGAGAGAGAGAGAGAGAGAGAGAGAGAGAGAGAGAGGGAGGGAGAGAGAGAGAGAGAGAGACAGAGTTGAGCTGTACGCACCTGGGCTCTTATATACATGTAGTAAGATATTTAGCTTCTTCACAAAACTCTTGAAGTAGGTTGGTATAAAGATACACCTACAGCTTAAAGTTATATATATATATATATATACCTTATCAATACATAACCGAAACAAGAGTCTATGTAAAGATCATGCTGACTCCTTTGTACTACTATATTTATCCTTTTTCCTACACAACTGCTATAGTCCTTGTACGTTAAACTTCTTTTATTATTTCTATTAATTAATCAGATGAAAATTGCAGAAAACATAGTACATACTGAATACTCAAAATAATTTCGAAGAAGCTCAGCAATCAGTCAAAAGCGGGCAAATTCTGCCAGTTTTTGACTATTTTGCAAATTTATTTCAGCTTGATTACTGTATATTTATTGAATTGCAAGTAGTTTTTTTTCATTGCTTGCTAGACTGCTAGTTCAACATGCTAAAATGAACGACAGCATTAGTTTGTTTAATCTCACAAGTTTGAAGATTTTCCATTCGTATGCCAAAAGGCTAGGAAAGAACTCGTAACAGAAGATACTTAGAAAATTTAAAAGCAAAGGTTTTAAACACATTGATGTGAATGCCTCGCCTATATGATTGTGAAACATGGACGATAACTAAGGAAAAAGGTTATAAGGATATTAAAATAATTGAAAATGAGCATACATGTGAAGAAAGGTGGAAAATATTATTTGACTTATGAAAATGCAAAAGCAGTTTTTAGAGAGTTAGTAGGGATAGACAGTTAATAAATGTTATAAGAAACAGAAAGAAAAACTGGATAGGACATATTGAAGGGGAAATGGTTTACTGAACGATGTAAAAGAAGGAAGAATATAAGAGAAAAATGTTAGAGGCAGACTGAGGTAAGGGATAGATAATCTATTAATATATCTGGATATGAATGACTTCTCAAAATGGGCACTCTTCTTAGTCTCGCTCTTCCGAAATTTAGTACTTTCTTTTTTTTCTAAAATTTTTCTTAGCACAAATTATTATCACATAAAAATTGTGTAATCACTTAATATTTTTCCAATTCTTGGCTGAGACGGTAGGTTATCTTTAAGACGCTCGTTATCGAATCAATGAGTGTAGGATCAAAATCTTGTGGCATGGCTTCGAGATAGAAAATGACGCAGCCTTACTTAACGTAGGCTTATAGCAGCCTCTTCAATATTTACTTAACTGATACTGATGTAATCAGTATTAGTTCTATTCATATATTGCTAGTTTTCAAAAACTGTTGACTGACGAGTTGCAAAAGAATATCCTACAGAAAAATCAAGGTTATTCGCGATATTTTGCCCTCGATCACGAGACGTTTTATTTGAAAGTACTTCATGAGAAAGCACCGAGAATACCGCGCTACTCTTATATTCTAGATTTAAATTCTCCAGATATTCCAAGCGACTATTCACAGCCGATAAAGCGGGAGCGGCTCGGAACGTGAACAAGCTTTCATACTTAAATTTTTCGCTTTACTGAACATCCCATTTCCCTCAGGATATCATGTGCTCAAACTTCTAAAATCTCCCGTGATCGAAACCGACCTTGCGAACACCTTGAATTTCAGTCGTTAAGGATCAGCCTCAAAATAAAAATCATAAAATTGTAATCAGAAGCTTTTTCATTTGAAACTCGGATAAATTGATCAGGAGTTGCGCATAATAAAGTATATATAGCTTTCAAATAAATGAGGGCCTCAATGATTGAGCGTTTTTATCATGTCCTATATGTCACACTTCATATAAGGATTCTAGAATAGCTAGCTTGCACTAGATAATATCAGATTTCCATTAGAAATTTAATTTTATTACCCTACCAAACTGCAATGTATCCTGTATCTAGGAAGTACATGCAAATAATTTTGCCAATATAGGCCTATGACAATTTCAAGCACCTAAATTGCACGTTAAAGCAATCACAGTACTCATTGTAAGTATACTCTGTAGGCCTACATACTTCATATTTTAATATAATACCTATTTGATTTACATGTAGATTTATTTAGCCATGCTATTTCTGCGGGGCTTCAGAAATTTTGGGAGCATAATATGGATGAATGTTGTAATACAAAAAAACGAAGAAAGTGCCTACTTTAAAGGGAAATATGCAATATAAGAAATAACCTCGTAATCTATACCAAATTTATTAACAATTTGAAGAAAATCAAATATTGCTCTAAGACTTGGGAGAGAGCTGGTGAGGACGAATCCTTAGTTCAAATTGATTGTCAGTTAAAATTAATTCACCATTCCTGTTCGTTATAAATGAGCATCTAATGAATGGCTTTCGAGAAGTTATTACAATTTTGTGCCTCTTGAGTCTATTCTCCATTTTTTCAAACCAACCAAACTACTCTTGAAAAAAATTATACGAAAGCAACATTATTATATCATCGTTGCTATATTCATTTCATTAATATTTAATAATGAACATGAAGTCAAGCTGTGAATATTTCAAATGTAGATACATTTACATAATAATTTATTTGATTCATTGAGAATGAAATGAGAGAGAGAAAAAAACGAGGGAAGTAGAATTGAGAGAATAAAGAGATCGTGGCTGCTTGGATACATTCAAATACAAGTACATGTAGCCTACCTAACCTCTATTTCTCTTACCATAGAATATAGTTTTTGATACCACTGACTTGGTGTAAGTGTGATATCTATGGTCTTTAGGGACGCTATTCCGATTCACTTTAGTATTTGTACGATTACTTTATGGTCGTTAGATGTCTCTGCACTGAGCCACCTCGAAGTAGAGGAATTCAATGAATCCTGAAGGACGCCTTGCGGAGAATTTTTATTTCTTGCCTCATTCGGTTGCTAGTTAAATCCGTCCTAGGCTTTAAGCTTCTTTTGTAACGACTGTTTGATACAATACGAAGCTCAGGAAAAGAGCTCTTAAATTTAACCCATACATAGCCTAGGTGTGAACATGGGAATGATAAGTCCGTTCATGAAATATTCTCGTTTGTTAGACTAATCTGCAGGCCATAATAGAAACATTAACTAATTACAGGATAAGGATTTAGAAACGTATCGTAATAGGAACATATAGTATCACAATTAGGCATTAATTTCATTAAAGCACACTGATATTTCTTAGTTGATAACATTTGCTTTTGTGACACGAGTGTGAAAATGAAATAAAAAAATAAAAAATGTAATACAGCATGCATGCATGAATCAAGTTATAAAAATTGTTCGGCGTATATAATATTCGAAGAATATCGATCGGCTTCAGCAACTAAGAAGTTTTAAAAGGTTTCAAATTTAGGATAACTATGTGTGCTTTCTAATTCGCTATTTTGCCGTAGTGGTATGGGGTAATATGTGGAGTCAAATAAATAGGCCTAAATGAAGGAATTCAAATCGTTAAATAGTTGCGTATATCATATCGTTAAATTGCTAATTGTATAACTCATATCGTTAAATTGTTCAAAATTTTCATAAATTGCAAGGTGAAATATTTAGGTTGGTTTAATACGTTGGGGCTGCTTAGTATATGATAATGATGTTAGTCTAAAGTTCAATGATGCGGACTTGTAGTCTGATTGATAAAATAACTCCGGATAATATTATATTGAAAATAATAACTGAGGACAAATATTGTAAATGTGCTCCGTTCACAATTTGAATTTACATTATATTAAGTTCTAGCCCATCCGACTCGAGTTGATGATGAATTTAATCATCAATAATTTAATTTAATTTAAAACGAAAAATATTTCAAAATGTAATTTTAATCCCATTTATTTTGTCGAGTCTTGAACTTACGCCTCAAGAGCTTTGTCCGTCCACACTTAATTACCAGGGGCTTTCCGTCCTCTAACACCCCCGTTCTTTAAAGCCTCTTACCTTTAGCCTCAAATCTTTAAACTTTTGGCTTTTAGCCTCCTGGTAGAGACAGAATAAATTATAATTCTGCTTTTCAGCTTAGAAAATAACTTGTCAGTGCTCTCTCTCTGTAAATTAGGTAGTAAGTTCATTGAACAGCTGTTTATAACGAAATGTAAATTACATGTAAATAGAGATTTTAACAAAACGATTTATCAGGTACCGCTTATTATTTAGTTCATTTTAGTACGGCTAATTTTTTCAGGATATAAATTAAATTAATATCTGGATAAGGCATAGTATTTTGTGATAGAATTAAATTAGTGATCGCTGGAATGCTCTTTAGGGCACGTGAAAGCAGACTGTGAATGGGAATATGAACCTTGGACCGGCCACTGGGAAAACACTAGAGAGAAAGAGAAAATATGCACAAGAGATTAATTAGTTAATTTGAAAGATTTATATGCCAAGTAGACCTCCTAAAAACATTCTTAACTTCACTTGGCACGCTATATGTCCTATCTCAGAAGCATATCGGTGAAGTGTAGTGCACAGGATTTAAACCCTTCGCCTACTGATCCGCAGTCGGATTGCCACCAGGCATTAAGAATGTTCGCCTCGGATGCAAGTGACCTGGGTTTAAAGCCCAGGTCAGTCAACGCGCAATCCACCCCACTTGAGCATACGTACATAACTCAGAAGGTGCGCTCAACGCACAGAACTTAGGAGGCGCTTAATCGCAATATTTCATACCACAAACACGAATATCGACTGAAGAATTGAACCTGCCAACAATTTATTGATATCTAAACGATGGCTAACACACGCAAAGAAGAAGAAAGATTGAAACATATGGCAAAAAAGTTATACGTTTATTCATAAATAATATTAATAATAGAAGAACTATTGGCCGATGTGCTACTGGTTCAGCTCTAATATACATGTATATTAATGACTTCAACTCAGAATTAGAGGAACTGTTTTTGCTAAATTAATGACGAACTGATTATCACAATTTCTGATAAATAAGATGGCGATAAAGTAAATTTTGAACTTTAACTGAAAATATTTATATAGTTGATAATTGATACTATTCAAGTAGCTATAAATACATGTTGTCCTATTTAGATTATTGAAAGGTTTTATGCAGTTATTTACTTATAACACAAATCTTTGAGTAAAATAATATTGATATTAAATATTTATTTTAGCCACACTCTAACATCTGACTAAGAATGGCTGCTGCCATTATGTCTCAGCTCAGATCTGTCTACAAGAGATCTCCTATTGGATGAACGATCGCATGAGTATCGTGATTTTCTTCTTTCATTTATCGAAGAGTGTCCCGCACTGTCTATCACAGATGAACCACCAGAGTGTTCAGCGCTCCAGCTTCCTTGAAGCCCCTCGCGGGTCCTCACGTCCGAACCAGTCCTGTGGGATCTGGAGGCCTCGGGATCTCTGCCGGACTGAGAGTGATGGGAGAGTGACGGAGGACGAGAGCATGAGGCAGGTGCCACACCCCCAGCAGTGTCTGGAGCACCCAGCACTTCTGCACCCGGTACAACAGCTCCACCGCCAGCTCCTGAAGGCAAGTTGAATCTGTATGGCATCTGATAGTGAATTTCAGAAATGAATGTTAATTTGCAGTTATTGCGTTTAGCAGTTATTGGTATAGCTTTTAGATGTTTAAATTCTAAAAGAATTTAGAATAATATTAATAAATATATAATAGACAAAAAGATTTAATTAAATTTAAAATTTTAATTTTATTTTAGTTTAATTTTTAATTTAATTAAATTTTTTAAATTTAATTTAATTTTTTATTTTTTTATTTTATTTTTTTATACTTTAATTTAGACAATATTTTATAATTGAAAATAATCCAATACAAGTACTTTTGGAAAATAATAATAAGCAGAATTGCTGATTGATATAATTCAAAGTGCTCTAGTAGTTTTAGTTTTTATTAACTAAAAATATTGCTGATGCTGCCGAAAAGTGCATGAATATTTGATGCAAAATTTGTTTGATTGACTTGCTTGGTCAGATTGGTACAAAAACTGACTGATAATAAAGTAGTTTAACGTAGGCCCTATTCCTATAATAGTAGCTAAGAGCAGCTTCATGTATTACTTTAATAGTAGCCTGATATATTACTTTAGGAACAGTTATCTTAAACTATATTCTATTATGTAATGTCCTTACTTTCAATTCGCAGTTGGGCAATTGAGGATCTTATATCATTGACGTGAAAAGTTAAAAGTTTGCAAATGTTTGCTGATGCTTAATACTACTTATAATCGTACGACCTACGGCTTAAGGCATGTAAGCTACTTCGCTAGTCCAATGCTCCGAACTATGACTAGAGAAATATGAATAAAGTATGTGGTCCAAAATATCGTGGCACGCAATCTGAGGACAGCACAGTATCTCCAACTGAATCTCGCTTTAAGCAGAACTCTTCGTTACCGCTAGTCTCAATTATAAATAAATATCATGAAAGTGATTGTACACGAGCTATTTGAATGAAAAATTAATTTGCTTTTTATTAACTTTACAATTTTTTTAAATTTTGCTTGGCCGAATATTTTACGCCAATATTGATTTAATTTTTGCACTATTCTTTGTTTCGTATACTTAGTTGGACATGAAGAATTGCAATTCTATATTGTAAAATATAATTTCGTGCCATACTTTTTATAATGATTTCCCATTGCTGCAAATTAGTTTTGGTGTGCCTAGTAATAAAAGCTATCTATCAAATCGATGACACTTTTCATAGCATACATTTGATAAAAGAGCAACCTCGTGCAAAGCAAACTCATTAATGTATGACAAATACACAGTCTGTGTTTTGCTATCACTGTTTTGATCTTTTGCATGCACATGATTGTACTTGACAGCATACTGCGAGCAATATGCACCTTTTGAAAATAAATACAGCTCCGCAAAAATCATAATTTCTCCACAAATAGTTTTCCAATGTTTAGCTTAAAATTTAACGAAACAACAAGATTTAACAATTAACAATAATTGATTAACTGAATTATTTTATATCCAAACTCACATGTCTATCCACGACGATGACGTCATCGGCTCTACGTTTCTTGCGCATGCGCCGTTGACGCCTGATGTTCGGCAGCAGTGTGCTCTTGAAAGCCCTGCGAAACTTGAGCGACATGACATTGTAGAGGATGGGATTAATGACAGAACTGACGTAGTAGAGGATACCGGAAGTGTAGAAGAGGATGACATTGAGCAATGTAGGACTTCTGGAATCCGTCACGTAAACTGACATCAGGCGTTGGATGTGGAAGGGTGCCCAACAGATCACAAAAGCGACTACGACAGCAACTATAATATAAATATATGCTACTAATTAAGAGGTTTAAAATAGTTAAATATACATGTACATGAGAAATAAAGAAATATCAGCGATTTCATATACAGTATTATTATACACATTGTGGCATACACATTGTGTCTTAACATCATAATTATGTCATAATCCAATCAGTTAAAAACTCGACATGTTATCACTAATTAATAACATTTTGACAATTGAATATCATATTTCTTCGAATAGAATGCTTTGAGGGCTGAATACTACTTAAATTAAACTTGTTAACTCCGCAAATAATTGTTAGTATTCTTATCTTCAGACATAAGAAAAGTTTCTTTAACACCGTTTGGAGCTAATGAATTTTATGAAACAACTCTGAAATTTTTAAAAAGATATTTCTTCCTAAAACATTGCTATATAACTACTTAAAGATAATTTATTTTTAGTGTTAGTAAATCTATACCTTCATGTAAAATTGAAAAGGTACAATCGATAGTAAATTACATGTAGTTTCTTTATCAGTTCGGGTTTCCAAATGCAGTTCAGTAAAATTTGTATTTAGTCTAAATATTACTTTGTACAATTGGTGACTTTAAAAAAGAAACAAAATTACGATTAATGTTTACTTTCGTTTTAATTCCCTTCGTTTAAATATGTTCAGCAACGTGAAGACGATTACGTTAATCTTTGTATCGGCTCTTATAACCTACATGTATATATTGCTATTAGTCCATTTTAAAGATTTCTGGATTAATAGCGAGAATCTTAAAATAGTTTTCTGGTAGCAATCGTTAAAATCTCTTATAATCAAAGCAATGAAGTGTTTCCATAAATGATCTGAGCATCATTACGCACCCGATGACTACATTAGAATCGACGTAATTATCGGTTGAAGACTCGACGAAGAAATGATGATACTATTTATCACAACTCAGTGTAAAACATTTCAAGGATGTCTCAATTACTTTTGGTCTGCTTCACGGATACAGAAACTTTTATGATAGCCATTTTCTTTCATTTAGTCGAAGGCTAAAGCAGGTCTGCTGCCTTAAATTGATAGTTTACTAGGCATAATTAAAAATTAAGTTGACTTCTAACAACAATAATATAGTTTAGTATTTCTATATTTATTATTGACCCATCAAAAATTAAAGAAATTCTAAACGAACAGCCTTTTTGAAACGAATCCATGCAATATAGTTATTAGGTTTCTGTGAAAGTGTTATATATCTGAATATTATTTTATTTGATCAAATATAAGTAGTATAGTAAGTTATTATCATCATCACTCATTTATTCCAGACATTGAACATTCCAATTCATAATGGCATTACAATATATATATATATATATATATATATATATATATATATATATATATACGAATGGAAAGTCACAAATAGGGGATTGACTGATGGATGATATGATGTATGACAGAGATTAATTGAGACAGTCATTTCGGATCTCGACCCTAGTAAAACTGGGTTTTAAGAGAAGATGAAGATGATGATGATGATGGTGATATATATATATAATATTATATATATATATATCAATCTATAAGAATTTAACGTCTGGTTCCTCACCGTAAGGCGATATCAGGGAAGTCTCTTGCAGACTCCGCACAAACATGCACGACTATTATATATATATATATATATATATATATTCGCATATATATATTATATATATAATATCTATATCTAGGCCTATATAGGAACCTATCTGTGCGGAGTATCCAAGAGACGTCCCTGACATTGCTTTATGATGAGGAACCATATAGAGGATATATATATATATACATATATAATATATAATATATATATATATATACAGTATATATATATAAATATAATTATAAATAAATACGTTTATAGGAAACTATATTTATTGCAACACCCAGACAGTCAAAATTTCGTTTTCAGAATTCATAACAATAGAAGATGATAAGAGTTATTAGGAAGAGTTATTGAAAACTCTAAATGTGCTTACCTAACATTTTCAGAGCAGCCACACGAGCCTTGGAGTTCTGCTGTAATCTAATACCAGTGCTGTCTATCGTGGCTTTACTGGCTGGAAACTGAACTCTGCTAATTCTTGCATCATCAGTTGTCATAAATCGTGACCTTGGCTTCAGAGAGCCGTATCTCCTAGATATTAACTGATTTTCACCAGTTTTCACTTCACCGGCAGCCGAACCGGACCAAGTTCTGTTCAGAGACGTTCTGCGAATGGCCAATCCTATGAGCCCATAGAGTACGCTGATGAGAGTGACTGGCACAAGGAAGAAGAGAAGACTGGACAGCTCGAATGCGTGACTCACGTAGCGATCTGGTCTAATATTACAAGTGGCTGACTCAGGTACAGGAAGGTCAGTGAAGTTGTCGTGGATGTAAACCACTCCATACTGGATGACGATAGGGATAGATGATATGCACGAGATAGTCCAGACGATGACGATCATTTTCAGGACTCTGTGGAGACTGGAGAGTGTGGGACACTGGAGCACAGGGTGACATATCGCAATGTATCTGTTCGTATGAGATCAGATAAAATCGAAAATTACATTATTGTTATATAGCATTACTGCTTCTGACTATTGCTACATATAATCTATTAGCAAGGCGCAAGTTTTCATCTCTTCTGATTCTGCTAATAGTATCGTAAAGCCAGATTAAATCTACCCATTGAAACTCGCATATACTCAAAAAGTGGACCATAACTTAATTTGTCAGCTTCGGACCAAGTAATAATATACATGAAGCTGTTTCTGGCTGGAGACTGATTTTTATCAACATCATTGTTCCATATTGGAACAATATAATCAGCATTAGTAATATAGCAATAACATAATTAGCATTAATGTAATTGGGAGAAATTGTATTAATTAGATTAATACGATTGCTTAATTTAGAATAAATTGACATTGATGCAATTCTAACTTGACATTAAAACTAATTTTAGATATAAGTTAAATTATTTTCTATCTCAATTATTTCAATTATGGCGACAGTTTCATGCAAACAACTCATTCTGCATCTCCAAACTTCGTGCAATTATTCCTCAAATTTATAGAACAGTTTTATATATATATATATATATATATATATATATATATATATATATATATATATAATTTCTCAATAACTCCATCTAGATTAGTAAAGCACCTTTAAATGTTTTGATAAAGAACCGATCTAAGAAAAATACCATATTATAAATAAATAGATAAATGAAGAGTCAAAAGTAGCATAGTGCAAAGATCACAATATCTGTGAACTGAAATATCACCACCATCACTTGGTTTAAAACATAAATTAGCAAATCGTTATAATGAAGTCTACAAATCTTATAAATATTATTACCTTATCATAATAAATTTCATACGAATTAGCATTGCTCACGTAGGCCAATCTTGTAATATTTTGCATTTAAGGTTCATTCGAGATAATATTATGATGACTTGAACATAATGTAAATGAATAACGAAAAAGTGCCAACTGACACTCGTCATTCCTCCTTCTGAAGGTGGCGAAACAACAAGCTGAACATTGACAAAAGATGGAAGCGTTACTTGAATGTCCCTGCCGATACTTTATCTCCTCGACCTCTAAGATTCACTTTCTTACAAAACAACACATTTTTACTTAAAGTTGTTCATGCGGAGAACTAATTTTTCGTATACGGTTTAGTGCAAGCTTAGTTGCCAAACAACAAATATTCGTCCGGTACCTTTCCACTGAGAAAGCGGTGATAGTGAGCACAGACGAGTTACTGGACGTTTCTGCTGCCAGAGTGCGCAAGACGCAGAAAGTTTCACCGAACACCCAGGGGTATGCCGACCAGAAAGAATAGGTCTCCTGCAACGATATAAGCGCAAAAATAAATCAACAAGTCTTTAGAATAGTACACACTTTCTAAAATAATCTCTGCATCGGTTTAAATAATTAAAGATAGAAAATTCAGAATCATAAGTCGTTTCGTAAACCGATAGAACTGGTATTAAATGTTAAATATTTGAATGAACATTTTTGTCAACATATGTTTAAAAATTAATGCCTGGAGTGTTTGTAGCAGACAAGGGTTACAAGGCCAAGTGATTATAGATATTGACTTTTTACTGATCATTTTATATTTGTACATTGTGATTTAATGTTGAATAACTAGTTATTTGATAAGAATGCTCTGAAATGATGAGTAAGGATGTAGATTTTATTGTAAACGTTTTCAATGAAAAAACGATAATACTTCACAGAACATAACGTAACATAGCAACAATCAGAGTGCTACAGTCATTAACGACAACATCGATTGAGACAAAATCAAGCCGGCGAGCAAAAAGAAGGTCCAAAAACGGTTACAAATTCCAAAATCCAGAAAATTAGTCCAAATTAAAAGGAACTAAGGAAAAGGAGGTTTAGGCGCAGGTCGCTGTTAATGAACACTGGATGGAAAAGAGAGATGAAAAAGATAGGTCTTCAACTGCCTATAGAACTGCTCATAGGAAAGTAAAGGCGGATGTGATTCAAACGAAGACCTCCGAAGATTGGATGGAAGAGAATTCCAGATCTGCGGTGCAGCATGCTGGAAAGAACGATTAGATAGCTCAGAGCGTGAAGGTAAGCTAGGTCTCACAAGAGCAATTAATTTAGAAGATCGAGTAACTGGAGGCTCATCACTTTAATCAAGTGAGACATACAAGTTTGTCCAGGGATGGTAATAGACTTACATATTAACGAAGCTGTTTTAACATAACATTACAGAGTCAGGAAGCAATTATGTGCTTGTTTAAGACTCATCGGGCTTTTAACTAAAACCAATTAATATTAATCAAATCATACAGACTTCATGTTAACATGTCAAATATATCAGTATCGTTTTGTAAACGATAGGCTCTTTAATCTTTAGCCAGTGCAAAGACTTTAAAAAATTAACTACGACAATTGGAATGAAGGTTGCAATCTCTGTAGTTCGCCTGCAGGTGAACTGATCCATAATTAAACATCTTAATTATAAGCATTAATTGAATAACCAAATTAGTATTGTAAAATAACGTGCGATTGATCTAATTTATTGGGAAATATTTTTTGTTTAAAATTAAATTAAATAAACTACAGAAATTTAACATAAGCAAAAATGTATAAAATTAATTTCTGACATATTTTCTAAAAATTAAAATAATTATTCTAAGAACATTACAATTAATTAAATTAGACATACTATTGTGTGAAATAAAACATATTTTATTTCTTTCTTTGTTTCTATATATAGGATAGGACACCATTGTAAAACTCATTAAGTTGCGCTTTATCACGCTCGGTTAGGGTTTTTAAAAAGCTGGTAAGCTAAGTTTATCGTCAGTTTCCTCACTCGAGAGCGATGCCAGTGACGGGCGAGCCAAGGATTTCAACCCCGCATATACTGATCCGCGGTCGAGTATCTTACCGACATCCCCACTGGCTCCATCCATATAATATTATACAACATACGGTTTTTAATATATCAATATTTATTGCAGGTAATGACTACAGAGATAGCAACCTTCATTCCGATTTTTGTGGCTAATTTTTTATATTTAAAAAGTTACTACATTCTCATAGAAAACTGTTAATAATGAGGCTGTACATGTATACACCTAAATGCGACATTAATGCTAAGCATTAACGGAAATTAACACTGGATAGGACACATTTTAAGGGGGACATGGTGCTCAAAGATGTAATAGAATGAATAATGCAAGAATTAGAGGCTGAGAGATAAAAGGGATGTTAAATTATTTAATAACAAATTCGTAAATAGAGATGAAAAACTGATAATAGAATTGGTTGGTAGAGTTTTATGACACGGGCCTGCTGTTAGACAGTACAATAAGAGAACAACACACTAAGAGAAGTATCAAGCAACACAATATTAAACATTACACACTAAGGTATGGAGGAAAGGAAGGAATGTTACCTGAGGAAGACCTAGCATTAGAACTAGTAGATCAGAGACGGCAAGATTTAGTAGATAGTAGTTAGTAGATGTCTGCATGTATTTATTACTGGCTATCACAATACACGTCGAGACGTTCCCTATGATGCCTGTCATAATAACAAATAATAACTAACTGCAGTTTTCATATATAGGCTAGATGCAAAAGATAGTTACGTTTATTGCATGAAAGTATTAAACAATCTGATTATGAATCAATCAAACGATCCATCAATCAATCAATCAATGATTAAATCAATAAACTGATAGATACAGTAATTAATTTTCAATCAAACTATCCATCATTTGACTAATTAATAATTAATCAACCAATAGATCATAAGGACTTCAAAGAAATGAGACCCCACTAGAATTTCAAAGAGAAAGACTACTACTGTTGCATGAGGCAATCTTCAAGAAGCTATCAATTAATCAATCAATCAACTTCAGTTCACTTATCAATCTCTACAAAACCGTAAACCCTTAAGCCAATTCGTCTTTTTAGGATTAATTAATTAACTGTAAGGCTTATAGTAACTTGTAAAACTTAAACAGTAACTCAGACTGTTAGGCTTCATGAAGTACATCTGACAAATTCATAAATATAAATAGACTAAAATACTCCAAATTACTGCTTTAGAGTACAATTCTGGCAATAGTGAAATGATGCCGTAGAAGCATTCAATGTTGATACTATAGATGCATGCTATATTGATACAGTAGTACATGTTGAAGTAATATTGACTTTATATAACAGTTACATTGAGTAGGCTTATTTATATAGGCTGCAAACAAAGACTATTCCGCTTTATAAGCGTGTATATTACATTATTTAGGTAAACGGGATTGCTCTCTCAGGTAATGACGCCCCTGCCCATTAAATTTTATTTGAAACTTAGGAAGGCACAGGGGAGCCACTGCGTCATAAACAGTATACTACAGGAATAATTGTACATCAAATGGACTGCTATAAATGATTTAAAGAACCACTCGTATGTGGACATGAAGTGGAAAACGGAAGATAGAGATGATTGGACGCGTCATATACAATGGACCTGCCAGTAGGCAGTGCACTAAGAGAGACAGAGTAATATTACAGCATGTAATATTACTAATATACCTACTGCATTAATCGTAATAATAATTATTATTATTACTATTTACTATTACTATTAATTTTTTGTTTTTTAACAAAACAAAAATAACAATCATAATAATAGTAAGAAGAAGAAGTATATTTATAAAGCGCCACTCCATGCTACTGTCACAGCAGTGCAGAACGGACAGTGAAATAAACAAGTTAGAATGTCTTAATAGCGTAGGGGTAACGTCATGAAGTTTTAAATGACTGATCCGGAGGTGAATTGAACCCTCGTGGGTTCGAATCCCAGCCGAGCTGATCTGAGAATAAAATCTCGGACATTCACTGGATGCTACACGGAAAATGGTCTAAATTGCCTAACGGTTTAAACATGTGGTATTGAAAGTGATAGATATCAACACAGTTGATCATTTCACTATAATGCGTGTTTACTTTTTTTTGAAGGTCAAGTATCCTGGAGATACAAAGTTGTAGTGGATAGAACTTTGCAAGTCTGGAACGTGAACTACCAATTGGTCAAAACACGGAAATCACCGCCACATGGCTACAAATCTCTTCGCTATCATATCTGCGCTAGTCATCTCTTATGAACACGTACAGTTGTCGGAAGGTTCTATTCTCAATTTTCCTGAACCTACTCGGATATTATTTATATATATATATTATATATATATACATCGTTTATTTGAATGAAACAACGCAAATATATTACACAGTTAGCAGAAAACAAACAAAATTGCTGTCTTCTTCTTCAGTGCACTGCCAAGTGGCAGGTTCAAGGTACAGATCCGTACTCAAAGTCTGTTTTCTCGCTCAATAAGAGCACTCCTTAGATTAACAAGTTAATCCATTCACAAAGTCTATGCTTTATCCATACTTTATATAGCCTATAGCATGGGAAAAGTATGGCTTCTGAGGTGGTTTCCCGTTGCCTTCCTCAGTTAAGTGGATTAATTACCATTTAATCCTGGGGGAAAATATTTCATGGTGAGGTGAGTCCCCTCTTGCATCCTCAGCTCCTGCCTTTAGTCGCCTCTTACGTACACGCGGCAGATTGTTTGCGGTTCCCCTATTCTGAAGTGGTTCAACCACACCCGAGCACAACACGGGGAGCCCAAGCACAACACAGGGAAAATTGCTGTATGATACAATATAAATACAAAGGCTAATACATTGCAAATGTTAACATTGTACAGCCAGCTTCTTCATTGAACCATTATAGCCCTCTCTATCTCTATCTGTATCTATCTCTATCTATCTATCTCTATCTATCTCTATCGATCTAGCTTTATCTATCTATCTATCAATCTATCTATCTCTATCTATCTATCTATCTATCTATCTATCTATCAATCTATCAATCTATCAATCTATCAATCTATCAATCTATCAATCTATCAATCTATCAATCTATCAATCTATCAATCTATCAATCTATCAATCTATCAATCTATCAATCTATCAATCTATCAATCTATCAATCTATCAATCTATCAATCTATCAATCTATCAATCTATCAATCTATCAATCTATCAATCTATCAATCTATCAATCTATCAATCTATCAATCTATCAATCTATCAATCTATATCTATCTATATCTATCTATCTATCTATCTATCTTTCTATATATCACCCAACCGGTGGTAGGGGATTTGACGGAAAGAGTTTTTAATCTATATAAAGCAAGACTTTGTTTGATATATTAAAATTAAAAAACATTACGCAGTTTTTAATCAAAAGAAAGTTATAAAATTTATCAAACTTTAAGAAATAAAAGTGACCCGAGCCAGAATCGAACCCCGGACCTCATGATTTAAAGTCTAGTACTTTTACCACTAAACTATCAACACTTCCGGTTGAAGGATAGTGAATTGATGATGCCAACGTATCGTATTAAAATCGTTAACTATATAGAAGTAAGTCACTCGACAGATGGGTTATAATTTTGGCGTGTTTTAATTTTTGCAATTTTTGGCCATTACCTCATTATTTTTTATATTTTATTGGATATTATGCAGGGGCTGCTGGAGACGAATCCAAAATATCCGAGATCATTAAAATCTGTCCAGCCTTTTTTGAGTTATAAGAGCCATTACGAACACGACTTTGTTTTTATATATAGATAATTGATAAACTATTCTCTCTCTCTTAGTGCACTGCCTACTGGCAGGTCCATGGTACATAACGCCTCCACTCTTCTCTGTCTTCCGCTTTCCTCTTCATTTCCACATATGAGTAGGTCTTAATAAACTACATTAGACGTATATTTAGTCAACATATCTTTAAAGTTGTGACTATAAAGATAAATGATGACTTTATATAGGGACAGTAGTAGCAATCATAAGTTTAGCAACAATCTTTGTGAGGCATCTACAAGATAAAATTTGTGTAATTCTTGTTCCAAAAAATCTTTGTGAGGCCTCTACATGCTAAAATTTGTGTAATTCTTGTTCCAAAAATTGATACAAAATTAGGTTAATAAAATTAAATAAGCATAACATAAGGCATGTGTTTGTGTACATTTTGTAAATTAGTGCTCATGTAACTTAGAAATTGAAATCTCATTAAATTTGTATTTATTCTTAGCTGTTGAGTATGAGTCAAAATCCACAGTTTTTGGACTCAGGTCCATTTTGATCTGAGTTAGCGAGTTCCAGTCCATACATCTTTAGTGCATGTATGTGTACTGTATGCCCCACATATTGACATTTATTTCACAATTCTTTCAGTAACTCTTTCAATGGCATAGCCGGACATAACTCAGGGAAATCAGAGACAAGAGCTTATATCAGGAATTTTAGTTGTAACACTAACCTCGTTCCGGCAACATTTAAGCCGTGTAGCATTGTTTTCATTATGAAACAAGCGGGTGTGGAGTAGAATGACCATAAGCATTCGAATAGGTTGATTATTCACCAGAATGTAATATGTAGGCTCTGTGCACAATAAGAGATAGGCCCTATAGGCCTACTTCGCTTTGTTCACAAAGCCACTCTATCAATCATCCGAAATGCATATTGAATGAACAGAAGGAATGTCTTAGCAATTCCAGCGTAATCAATATCACTGGATTTCCTTATTCAATTGTTCAGTCAAGTACTCTTTTAGCTTATTTGTAGAAATTCCTTAACGCTGAAATATTGTACACAGCTATTCTTCGGTATTAACCATAACTACTGTACAGTATATAGACCTAGTTAGTCAGATTTAGTTGGGGCTAGTGAGGGTTAGTGAGAGTTAGTGAGGGCCAATTAGGGTTAGCCGGGATAGTCACTTAGCTAGAACAAATTAACTGATTATTGTGCTTTCTATCTGATGCCAACATATGCTAAACAACAGACTACGATATTACTTAATATAACTCAATGAAACTATTAAAGAAAACATAATTAAGGTAATCTAAGTAACCTTTTCATTGGTCACAAGTATAAAATATACTTATGAACATAATGAAGTTCTTGTTCATGGACTCTTGTCCTTTTTAATGGTAGGGTTTTTACCTACAAGTGCAAATCTTTTTCATACAGCCAGTCTAAATCATAGCGAACAGTTTTCAATGGCTTTGCTTCATAAATGCAGTCGTTGGTGTTTTAAGTTGGCCTATTTAGGAAAAGTGCTCAAATATAAATGCAAGAAATTGAAATATCTTTAAATGAGATGCAAAATGTCTATTGATATGTCGACTTTGTAAAGTTTTTATTACACTCCTAAATAATTCGACGATTCAATAAAGCTAATGAGAGAACGAAAGGAATATACATGTACATGTAACTGATGTAAGCTTAATGGAGTTGTGGGAGGTCAAGTTGAACGAGAGATTTAGGAAACACTCCGCTAGCCGCTTAATGCTACGAGTCTTAAGAGATTTATTAACCGAGAGGCAAGTCTCTCTCCTCTGTAATTCCCTTGCAATCCTTACCATGAGCCATCGATCAATATCGATGAATCTCTCGCCATTTCTTTATTAACGCTCACTTTACTGGAGCGATTTATATCTTAGGCTGACTTTACTTCCACAGTCTATTAATCATCCGGCATTATACCGCCTCGAGCTATCACTCAATAAAGTCACACAGTCTCTTTCTCTCTCTCTCTCTCTCTCTTTCTCTCTCCTTCTCTCTCTCTCTCTCTCCCTCTCTCTCTCTCTCTTTAGTACTTTCTTCCTCGCTCATTAGTGCAGTAATTTAATAGCGTCAAAAGTCAAGATACCCTCAGAATCTACAATAACATCATGTAACGCATAAAATTTAACATTTTTGTTCTTGAGTTGAATTGAACTCTGACTGGTTAGGTTCACCATAGAGAGAATGAGAGAGTAAAATCTCGAATATAAACAAATAGAAACAGGACAGGTAAACAAACGAAAAAAGCTTACAACTGCTTAACTGTTTCACCATGTGGCGTTAGAAACGACACACAATAAAAAGATAACAATTTCATAAAATTGTGTGTTTAGTCAACTTAATTATTGTTAGACCCATTATATACGTTCTAGGACACAAGATGTCATCGCTACTACTAAAGTGTTCTCTTTTATGAAGAACCAGTATACTGTATATCTATTGAAGAAAAATGTATCTTCGACGTTGTTAGAATGTCTTAATAGCGTAGGTAACGTCATGAAGTTTTAAATGACAGATCCTAGTTGAATTGAACCCTCGTGGGTTAGAGTCCCAGCCGCGCTTATCTGAGAGTAACATCTCCGACATACACTGGACTGGTTATACGGAAAATGGTTTAAATTGCCTAACGGTTTAAGTAAAAGGAATTAAAAGTGATAGATATCAACATAGTTGATAATTTTACTATAGTGCGTGTTTACTTTTTAACCGATTCCTTATACCGGATTTATCTTGTCTATTAAGTTGGTAGCTGGTATCTGCCAGCTATCGAATATGTCAAACTCCTCTCACATAATAGCTAGTCATTTTCAGAATCATAGAGGTAGATTCAAGAGTGAATAATATTATTGATTAAACTAGACCTATTATGATTTCACTGTCGAAAGATACTTTAGAATGCGACATATAGCGGGGCCAGAATCATAAGGTTAATAGGCCTAATATAAAATAGAACTGTAAAAGTTACATTTTCAAATACATGTGTTAGTTATTAATATCTCAAGCGAAATATTGTGCAAGATGTGATAGAAAGAGACAGCAGAGCTTATTGAAGTTATCTCGATGATACAAAAGTATTATAGATAATACGTATGTATGTATATATATATATATATATATATATATATATATATATATATATGCGGATCAATATATGTGCGTTCAAATCCTAGGCTCGCCCGTCACTTATATCGCTTTCGAGAGGTGAAACTAACGTTAACATCAGCTTTACGGCTTTTAAATATGTATATATATAAATATGTATTTGTATATACGTAATATATGCATATGCACTATATATATGTATATACATATGTAGATGAATAGTACTTCAACATCATCTTCATCATCTTCTTCCCTTTAATCCCAGTTTAACTAGGGTTGGGATACGAATGGACCTTCTCCACTCCTCTTTGTCATATATCATATCAAAATTTCTTCCATTCGTTTTAGAATATTTTATGGCAATTTCTGGAGCCTAGGCGCTCACCAACCGAATGCCCTTTCTGACGTTGGTTTGAATCTAAGTGCTTTAGTCGCCTTCTACGATACGTACAGTCACCGGGTGGTCTATTCTTCAAACAGCCCGGACACAACACGGGGACTTAAATAGTACTTCAACATTTATTATTAATTGAAGCTAGAGAAATATAATAAATTATCTGGTAATTTTTTAAATGTTAATTTTTTTAAATCGGTGGTATATTTGAAAGTGAGATTGGAATCATTAAAATATGCACGAAAGTATTGATCATGTACATCGTCGGATAGTGCATGGAGGACATTTACATATAGGCCTTAATCATTATGTCATTGCGCCTCTATGTCAGCCAGAGTTGAAATCGAGAAGTTTTCCAGACATGGATGCCAAAGATCTCGTCTCCATCTGTACGTGATTCTTTTAATAATGAGAAAATGTTCGATTTAAAAATGTTAGCAGGCTTATTTTACAATGCGATCTTGTTCAACCTGTTTTGAAATTGCGAAAAAAAACAGAAATATATTCTTCCACTTAGCGCAAGTTGATGTCATTTTATTGAAGTGTATACTTATATATAGAAGTTATATAGGCCTTTATATAAATAAACTAATGCACTGTATATATATACATGCATATATATACATGTATATATATATATATATATATATAAATCTGTTTATATATTTAACGAATTGATTTCCGGACATCGAGAATCTTTAGATAAAGTTTCATACGTAAGTTCAATTTCCTTATTTGCACTCTCTCTCTCTCTTTCTCTCTTTCTCTCACTTACTCTCTCTTTTCTCTCTCTCTCTCTCTCTCTCTCTCTCTCTCTCTCTCTCTCTCTCTTCCCACAGATGGAAGATTTAATCCGTAGTTTATATTCAAAGTCCTTATGTTTTCATTCATATTCTGATCCTATATTATTACAAAGCGTCTGTCTGTATATATACTGTAAACACATGTATATAAATATATGCATGCAATATATATATATATATATATATATATATATATATATATATATATATATATATATATATACTGTATATGCATGCTGTATACGTGTGTATAATGGAAGATTGTAAAAATGTAAAACTCAGATTGAAAGTCATCAGTGTCATCAGTGAAAGTCATCACGCATCAATTTACGGAAGCTATGCTTTAGGTAGTAGTAACAACTGTAGACCAGATTTGCATTTCCTGTTTGCAATACAAAAATACGGGAATAGTTATATAGCATATCATAAAAATTGTAAACAAATTATAATATAATAATACCAATAATGATAACAAATTATTATTATTATTATTATTATTATTATTATTTTAAATATTGCCCTGGGCTGTATAAGGCCCTGGGTTAAAATATAATATAAAAGAAATACTTAATTATTAGTATTATTATTATAATATTATTATTATTATTGTTATCATCATCATCATAGTAATAATAATAATAAACTATAGTTATTATTTAAACTTTTTAAATATTTCCTAACTAATTTAGAATTCTTCAGAAGTCAGGCCAGCTTTTACATTTTAGGGTGTTTATTACTATTGCTGAGATGCTTTAAAGAAATAATTGCAGAATAATTGACTGTTAAGCTAAATCACTACCTTAATAAGTACACATTTATAAAAATAATTACAGAATCTTACCTGTTATAAATATCACGCAATAGATTAAAGTCATTGGAATGACGTTGTATAATTCCTGACGCGCCGGACCAAGAATTGATTCTAAATCCAACGATCTACTTACGGAAAAATTACCTGCTAATTGACAGTAAATCATAGTCGTGTTCATTTGACTCATTTTACGTAAATTTGCACTACAAACTGATATACTTGAGCTTCACGATCTAAATCAATAATCTCAACCAACCAGTTACATTATCACAATAATCATTCAATCGAACTGAAAGTTGAATCAAATATTTCGAATGCTTCATGTTACAAAATTCTAGAATGAAAATCGCAGTCTATCCTTAACATCACAAGACGTCCTACGTTGGTATCAAATTTGTTAGCTGCAGTTAGAGAAATCAAACTGCAGAAGTCTCGTCTTGTCTGTAGAAGAGCAACTCAGTTACACGTAGCTACTGCTCCCGCTCATTGCTCTTCCTGCTCCCTATCATTGCTCATTCTGCTCCTGCTCATTGTTCCTTCTGCTCTTGCTCATTGCTCCTCCTGCTCCCGCTCATTGCTGCTCCTGCTCCCGCTCATTGGTCCTCCTGCTCCTACTCATTGCTCCCCCTGCTCCTGCTCATTGCTGCTCCTGCTCCCGCTCATTAAACAATTTAATTCGTTTACGATTTTTGAAAATCTCGGTCCTGATTTAATTAAACATCATTCAATTCTCGCCGAGCTGAACACATTACTTTATATCCATAAGTAAGTTAATGCATGTGAGTATATATACTGTAGAGTATAGATATTAAATACACATTTCTTCTACTAGGATATGGTTAAACATAAAATTTTGCGTCTTTCTAATTGTTCTGGTTATGAAATGTCTTGCTGTGCCATAAATCCGGAAATGAACGCAAGGTCACATTAGTAGACATGAACAAACATTTCGAAAGCCTGCAGTAAAACGTGAAACTTTGCCTATAAAAAGCAGACATTACCGAATCTTTGCTCTGCTGAAAATTCGATAAAATTTTTAATGTTCCGCACAATCCGGTCATAAATAGGCGAACAACCCAGCATCCAAATGACTGTCTCATGCAAAGTAGCACCGCTGCAGCTGCTAATTTGTTCATTGCTGGAAGGAAGCTAAAACAATAATTGGCATCCTACTTATGTGATTGATCATGCATATAATAAAATATATAATAGGAAAATATTCAAACTCAATAATACTAAGTTTGTTATCTTGAAAATTGAACCTTGAACAGGCGATCAACGCCATGACAAAGAATTGACAGTCAAGGTCAAGTTCAAGGACATGATTATCGATGTCAGATAATAAAAATTAGGTCAATTGCTAACACGCTTTTAAAACTCTTTCATCTTTCTCATATCAAAATATTACTAAGAGCGATTAAGATTACCTAGCTTAACGGCAATTTCTTAACTCAAATATATTTCAATGACGAAATTAAAACTGGAGTTAGCTATATCCTACGTCAACCAACCCACGTTTCTTGTATGATTCATTTTATTCAATCTAGATGCTGAAGTTGTACATACGGTAGCTCCTCAACGACCGTCCGGATATACCAAAGTGATCATTTTCCTCATGGCGCTGTAAGTAAATTGCATGCTGCCGTGATGGAATTGTTGCAATTTTCTGTTAATTAGCATTAATAAATTAACATGCATTGGGTTTCTTAGGGTCCCTTTCAGCTTGTAAGGACGACTGCTGACGAGCTAATTGCTGACACACAGAAATTCGACATTCTACATGTATATAGAGATTTCTACAGTCTATAGTCTAAATCTCAAGAAGTTGGGCAAAAATAATTTCGGCTTGTTTTTTAAGTTTTAATAAATGCATTAGAGGGCGCTATAAAGATTCTGGAGTAGTCAGAAGGCTATGCAGCTCGCAAGAGCAATTCGATTCCTTACAGTTTAAGTGCTGTTAGCGTTCTTGTCGTCTTCTTTGTCTCATCAGTCATGTCGTTGTCTCCCTCTGAGCATTCTCTCTCCATTTCGCTCCGTCTTCGTACGATGAATCGATTTAATCCATAGATGATTTAATCAGAATTACCGATAATGGTGCTATTATAAACACTTACTTTTATAAATGCATAACGATATGTAAGGCACGCCAAATACCAACTGCTCTCGTTGTTCTAGTTTCTACAGACTGTTTGATACCCTGTGTTTCTGTGAATTTTGTATTTTATTTCTTTTAAATGTGTATTTACATTTGCATTTGTCAGTGACTTAGTGTTGATGCTGAAATAAACACATATATCTCTCTCTACCAATAGTTTAGATCTATAATGTTAACGATCTGACATCAAAAATTTAAAGATGGTGGCATAAATATAGATGCTGCAGCTGACTGCTTGAGTGAGGAAGCCGCGGCAATGAATCCCAGAGAGCACCAAGGGAGAGCATTTAACACCAGAGAATACCAAGGCAGAGCATTTAACACCAGAGAGTACCATGGAAGAGCATTTAACACCAGAGAGTACCAAGGTAGAGCATTTAACTAGAGATGGGAATCGAACCGAACCCGAACCGAACCCTAAAATCTAGAATTTTGACCGAACCGGACCGTACTCGAACCCAGACTCTGACCGAACCCGAAACCAGAATTTGGCCGAACCCAGACTTCGTCCAAACCGAACTGAACCAAAATCTTGTAGTTCCTTTCTTCTTCACCAGCCTGACATTAAATAAAGATAGTAAGAACAATACAAATATATATTAGTTTTTGCATTTACATGTCTTACAGTATCTAACAGCATATATTCAGGTAAGGCTGGTTCCGACACAAATTTTAAAATGGTAGCGGTACAAAGGGATGGTAGCGGGAAGCGAGACGGGCCTACAGAAGATAATGGATAGTCTGAATGATATGGCATTGAATATGGAATGAAGATTAACATCAAAGAGACAAAAGTGATGAGAGTATTCGATAAAAATCTCAAAATGCTTGACTCAATCTGGGTGGATTTGTTCTTGTTAAATTCAAATAATGATTTTTTCTAATTTTAGTGTGCTGCCTTAATATTTTTGCAGCCAGATTTAAAAATAATTATGTATGACATTCTATATGTGTTAAGACTATCTGGAGTAAATAATTTTGCACCATAGCAATGCAATAATTCATAACTTTTTCGTAACTTCATAATTGATCTGAGAGTTTCAAATTTAAAACCCTAAGGTAAATTATGAAGCTTACTACTGGTCAGTTGATAGCAAACGGTGTATATTATGATCATTTTTCTGTGAAAGTACACGTGTTTACCAAATCATCTTTATTTGACTGTTTATATTACTAAATTGCACTTTGTCTCTGAAATATTGGATCAAATTTTAGCCAAGACATTTCCACTTAATTATAAACGTATCTAATATATAGGCCTATTGTGACAAAAGATGTAAAAACTGATGAAACGTTCTATTTGCTCGTTATAATCAAGGAGAATATCTCAGCTACAATAATAAAGCTAAATATCTATAGTATGAACATTTGTTGGTCAACTTACAATATTTAAGAAATGTACAGGAATAAATACCACTTCTCTCCTTTTTTCATTGTCATATTTTTACCCAGGTGAAAAAAATGTGGCAGCTATTATGACTTAATGATTTTTTAAGCATATTAAAATGTGCAAAATTATAGGCCCATCTCACTTTTAAATAACGTAAGCAAAATTTTTGAAAAACTAATGTATATTCGCATTACAGCATACTTAGATAAATTTAAATTGATTTGTGATAACCAATTTGGATTTAGGAAAGGACATTCAACGGTCGATGCTATATTTAGCAGTCTAAATATGATTCGTTAAAACAAAGGGAAAAGCATGCATACAATTGGGCTATTCCTTGATCTTAGCAAAGCCTTCGACACGGTGGATCACGGTATACTCTTACATAAACTACAACACTATGGCATAAGAGGTTTATCGCTTCAATGGCTCAAATCCTACTTGTCAAATAGACTTCAATATACTGTAATAGGACAAACCATTTCAACCATCAAACCAGTTACTGTTGGTGTCCCACAAGGATCTATTCTAGGGGCCTTGCTATTCTTAATATATATCAATGATATCTGAAGTGCATGTCCTGAAATCTCACTTAAACTTTTTGCTGATGATTCTAATGCTTTTATAAACAGTAGCAACCTGACAGATCTATTTTCATTAGCTAACCATTATTATTTTCATTAGCTTTAGTAATGTCAAAAATTTATACACTTCTTTAATATTCTGCCAATCCATTTATTACACAAATTTTGTTCAGCGAAACTTATTTATAAGTGTCTGTACAATAGATCATCCTCATCTACAGTAATGGCAAACATCTTTTATCTCAATCATGCTAACTACCCCACAAGACTATACGGATCCAGCTATCTATATAAGAAATCCTCTGCCACTTTTTATAAATCATATGTCAATGATGCTTGTACAAACTGGAACGAAATTCCAACTTCCATTAGAAACATCAGTTCTCTCTCAACATTCTCTTATAAATATAAACATTATTTGCTTAATAACTGGTAATCTTCCAGTTCTAACCAAACACTCGTACGTTTTATGATAATTTCGCAAACTTAATGTAAATTAATTTAAATTTTCATTTTTCAATGATTGCATATTGGACTCTCTCAGAGTCTTTTGCCGGAAAACGATACTGGAGTGAAAACTGCGTGTTCAACCGGATAGGATGCCATGCGTCCTCTTTGATGGCCTAGTTTTTATTCAATTTATTATATACATTTTTTGTTTTATTTGTGCACTTAAAGGACGTATTTTTGCACTTACAGGACGTATTGCACTTATTACTTAGATTCTGATAATGCCTATTTAATTTTTTTCACGCGTTCTTTAATGTGATTACTCTGTGAAATTTTGTGAACTAAAACATATTTCTCTCTCTCTAAACCATTTTAAACATGTTTCTCATAACCATGATTATTATAAGTAAAGTTAAACAATTGCAACATTATCCAAACCAAACCATTTCGAACTCGAATCGAACTCTTGCGAGTTGGAAAGCAAGCCGAACCCGAACCCTTGTTAGAACCGAACCCGAACCGAACTGAACTTTCATTTTCAACGAACCGAACCGAACTCTCAAATTGTCAACTGCTAACCGAACCCGAACCGAACTTTCATTTTCAACGAACCGAACCGAACCCAAACTATGGAAATTCATAAAATTCCCATCTCTACATTTAACACCAGAGAGTACCAAGGAAGAGCATTTAACATCAGAGAGCACCATGGAAGAGCATTTAACACCAGAGAGTACCAAGGAAGAGCATTTAACACCAGAAAGCACCAAGGAATAGCATTTAACACCAGAGAGCACCAAGGGAGAGCATTGAACCGATTCAACACTATAAGGGAGAGCATTGAACATATACAACACCATGGGAGAGCATGTTGTACTTATTTCAGAACCATCTCCGACAAGCTAAAGATCATTTATTACAGTGATTATTTTTATTATTTCTTTGTGTTTATTTAATCATTCATGATACTCATCTATCTAATTTAATATCATATGTTTGAACGTTTAGGGACTTTATTCTGCTATCCATTAACCTATTCTGTGCGTGTACGAAGTTTTGCTTTGTGATTCGTCCACCAGGTAACCGATCCATCCGAATTTTAATTCATCTCGAATGGGTTATTTAAAATGTCACCACAATACCTGGCGCTCTAAAGATGGAGCTATTAAGGCATTCAAATTTTGCAGAGTAGCAGAGACTAGTATTTTAGTGTATTAAGTGAATAAATACTTTTATCGTCTAACAGATGTATCGCAACCTTCCATAGTCTATACCAAGCTGCAAATACATTTAATATCTGCATAGAACGTTATAAAAAAACCCGATGACCGTTAATGATTCACTCAAATGTTTGGGAAAAGTTTGTTCTTATCAAGCATCTATTTGTAGTTGACTATTCGGCTCGAGAAGTCATTGAAGTTGCATCGGACCGAGGAAATGGGTTAAAAATCATTAATACATTTGAAACGTTAGATTATGATCACATCATTGTTGGAATCACTCGTTAGCTAGTCTTTCATTGATGAGAACCCATGCAACTAAGTCTTGTGAATTCCAAAAACTAAAGCCAAGTCTCGATAATGAACATATAAGAAACTATACAATAGTCGACCAGTAGCTATTTATACCATGTCATCCAACATTTACATTATACTTAAACGAGATTTTAAAAAATGCTGGTAAAGCTACGATTAACGTCAGTTTCCTCACTCGAAAGCGATGTCAGTGATGGACTAGCCCCGGATTTGAACCCCGTACCATCTGTTCCAGATAATATATAATATTGATATTAAATAATATTGACCTGATGCATACTCTTCGAATATAACAGATCACAAAACATAATGGCTTATACAATAAATTATAATTTAATAAAGTTCAGTCACATTAATATTCCTAATATTAAAAAAATAAACTATACAAGTATAAAATTACGACAATGAATACCAGAGTGATGGATCTAAATATGCGACAGGTCGTCAAATAAACGTAAAGAGGGTTATATTATTCAGTACATGATCTTAATTTAGTTTTGAATTTTGAAAATTTGTATTTTTTAAAGGTAGAGGAAAAAACACAACGATAAACATTGTGAAAACATTGGTGTGGTCGATCTTTCTGTACGGATGTGAAATGTGGACACTAATGAAAGAGGATATGATAAGAAGCATCAGAAATATGGTTATGGAGAAAGATGGAAAAGATTAGTTGGGCTCAAAAAAATTATAAATGAAGAACTTCTTAAGAGAATTCTTAAATATAGACAGTTAATAAATGTGATACGAAATAGAAAGAAAAGATTGTGCAGACAATCTTCTGCAGCCGCTAGGAGGCTTTGATCAGTGGCCAAAAGAGCAACAAAGTCATTAACAAAGTTTCACAACAATAAAGCAAACACATGCTGGCTAGATGTTTAAAATTTTAATTTCGTTATTTAAAAAAGCAAAATATAATTATTAATAGAATAACATAGTAACTAAAATTAGTAGCCAGAAAATATCACATGCGGGAGAAAATTCATTAACAAAGTTTAGCGAAAAAAAAGATCACAGCACGACAACAAATATTTCCAAAGCTCAAATTCGGATACTGAAATAATAATCATGTCATGGATCATCCTGGTCTGGTTCCAGCTAAAGATTTCTCTATGACGTTCCTCCACAAAACTCTATTCGTTGCCGTTTCCTCGAGGTTCATTCTTTTTCTTTCTTCTGTTTTCCTATAAATGCTAACTCCATCAGCCTTCTTTGAGGAAGTCCTTCCATCTTATTTTAGGTCTTCCCGCCGTTCTCTTGCCGCCTGCTTTATAGTTAAATATCTTTCGCGGGTTTCTGCTATCTTCCATGCTCATAACATGTCCAGCCCATTTCATTCTTATTTTCTTGATTATTTCACTGACCATTAGTTGATTTGTTCTTTTCCTAATCTTCTCATTTGTTACGTGCTCTTTGTAACAGATTCCTAGTATTCTCCTTAGCCATTTGTTTTCGGTACAATTCAATTTTCTTTTCCACTGCCTTTATTAGTTCCCATGATTCACATCCACAGATTAGCACTGGTATCACTCAGGAGTTAAGAATTCTAAGATTAATCTCAAGTCTGACATCGTGTCTTCTCATGATTTTTTGCTTCCTGCTAAATGTTGCTCCTGCAAGCGCAATTCTTCTTTTAATTTCAGATTCTGATCCTCCTTTTGCTTTGATTTCGCTTATGACATAAACCAACTTGTCTACAATTTCAATCTCCTTTCCTGCAGTTTATCTGTTTTGCAAACTTTTCCATTCTTTGCTATTGGCATCAATTTGGTTTTACTTTGATTAATTTACAATCGAAACTTTCCACTTTCTTCAGCATGGCCTCCAATAGCTCCATTATTCTTACTAGGCTCTCTGCAATCAATCAATCAATAAGAATTTAACGTCAGGTTTCTCGCCATAAGGCAATGTCAGGGACGTCTCTTGCAGACACTACACAAACAGGCGCCAAAGCACCACACGATGACGACGCAGTCATGCAGGCATCGTCAGCATATTCAACATCTTCTATATTTTGAGATTTTGATTTCCTTCCCCAATGATCTAGTTTTTCCAGAAGTCTCATCATATAGTCTAATACCATGTTGAAAACGATTGGGGACAGGATGAATCCTTGCCTGAGTCATTCACCTTCATTGTACTCTAGCTTCCTGTCAATGATTAGTCTGATCAGATATATTCTGTTCTGAACACCCTCGTCCCTTCCTGAAACCACATTGATTCTCTCTTAAAACTTCATCCACCCTTTCTGAAATGCTATTTAGTATAACTCTTGTGAACACTTTAGCCGGTACACTTAATTGACTTGTTACCTTCGAATTATTGCACTCCTGTCGGACTCCTTTCTTTTGGATTGGAATAATGACTGCTATCCTCCAATCCGTCGGCGTTTCTTCATGCTTCAAAATATAATCTTCATTCTTTATATATAATCTTTAGTTTTCGTAATAATGTTAAAACCTAAAATCGCTAGATCATCAAATTCTAAAGAAATTGTTCATCATAATATGGTAATTCTTACAATGGCTAGGTTAAGTCATATTATTATGTGGACAAATAATTTATACATTTGTAGACATACGTGAAGGTAAGGATTCGGAATTATACTACATACAAAGTAGTAGTAAAAGGATAAACATTTAGAAATTTGTATCCCTGGAATATTGTAAGTTGTATCCCAAAGATACTGTAGGTCTACATATTTTACAGTCGGTAGATACAAAAACTTAATAGTTGATATTTCCAGCTAATAAATTTAGCAATAACTTTATAGTTGACATTTCCAACTAATACATATTCCAAATAAAAGTGACGAATTGTCAAAGTAACGAGGCTCGCTTAGAATATTCAGGAAGATTTAGAGATTCCTCGCCAGGAATATTCAGGAAGATTTAGAGCATCCCGGAGGAAGTTGAATGTCAAATATGATAGGAGGTTGAACTGGGCGGTATTTGATATCAGCAATACACGCGTTGATATACGTTGTCACTCCATCTGTCGAAACGCCGTGATCTATGGTAACAAAACATAATGTCGCTAAGTAAGCATCACACCTCAACAAATAGATTATAAATACTATGATTTACTGTTCATTAATACATAAGAGACTAACTATATAGTTAGTGATATTATCATCATCATCATCTTCTTCCCTTAAATCCCAGTTCAACCAGGGTCCGGATACGAATAGACTTTCTCCAGTCCTAAGACTAGTAATAATAGTAAGTGATATTATAATGTATTTTAATTAATTACATTATTAGAGAGTTAATAAAAGTTATGGAAAAGTCTCAAATAGTAGATTGGCTGATGACGTGGTATTGGGCAGAGAGGATTTGACGCAGTCTATTTGTAGCCCGACCCTGGTTAAACTGGGATTCAAGGGAGGATGATGACGATGATTAGAGAGTAATTAAATTAGTTATTGATATTAAAACAATATTGATTAGTATATTAGAGTTCACCTAATGGATTCTTAATATTGAAAAAATTTTTTAATAAAGTTTAATACCGGAATAGGAAGAAAAGCTGGATAGGACACATTCTAAGGGGAGAAAGTCTATTACAAAGCTCGTAGAAAGCAGAATGGAAGGAAAGAGGCAGAGGCAGACCGAGATTAGGAAAGTTAGATGATTTAATGATCCATTCATATATGGATATAAAGAGGAAAGTGAACGGCAGAGAAAAGAGGAAGCGTTGTATACCATGGACCTGCCAGTAGGCAGTGCACTAAAAGAGACCAGAGTTTAATGAATTATTAATATTCGAAAAACTATTTAATACAATTGGGGTTTAATTAAGTAATTATTGACATGACAGTATAATGTCTATCGAGCAATAAGTGTCAATTAGACTTTAGCTAACTTAAGGATTTGCTAATTAAAACGAATATAATCCGAAACATTTATTTATTGAATTAGACATTATATGATGAGTTAGATATTATATATTGAATTAAACATACTAAATGAACTAGATGCCATATTAGAGTTTATATAATGAATTAGATAATATTCCCAGTAAACAATATCACTCGATTAACCTGGAACAGCTCAAAATAGAGACATTTGTTCTAAATGATCGACTGACGCAGTGTGAAAAGTTTAATTTATAAAATAAATTGAAAAATACTAATCAAGAAATTTGATAATAAAACTGTCAAATTAAGAAACAAACATACGGTCAAATATGTCAACAAATCACAGCAAGTGTAAAGTGAATATATAGTACAGCTAAAAGGTCAAATCTTAGCTTAACGTCAGTTTACTGCCTCAAGACCACATCAGTGACGTAGCAAGATCGGATTTGAATCCAGCTCTTACTGATCCCTGTCGCACAACTTACACGCTACTACCTCACTCCACAAAAACTGTTCCAATTAAATATTAAGTTGAAGACTGTTCAAAATCTCATGCTCATATTAATAAACTGCACAGCATCAATGCACCGTACCTTCGTGAATGTGACCACACACGTGATATTTTGGTTTAACTCTTTTCTGAATCGTCTCCAGCAGCTCAACGCAGCCTGACCGACCTCCAGACCTCAAAATATCACCATGACCTGCAACACAAGGCTACACTTAAATATACATTATAGTGAAATGATCATTTTCGATTATATGCATCAGTTTGAATACTATATTTTTAATCATTAAGCAGATTAGTCAATCATCCTCATCACCTGTCCTGTAAATGTCGGCGACTTTTTAAAAGGCTAGTTAAGCACGTTTTACAGTGAAATTACCATATGTGATATCTGTCACCTTCAATACTGGGCCTATATGTTTAATCATTAGGCAGTTTAATCAATTGTCCGTATTACCAGTCCTGTGAATGTCCGGGACAGTACTCTCTGATCAGACCTCTTGGATTGATCCCAAAACCTCAGCGGTAACAAATTTTAATTTCATGACGTAACTTAACGCATTTATACGCAGTGAGCTATTTGGACATCATCAACTTCCCTTAAATCCCAGTCCAACGAGATTTTTTCTCAATTTTGAACAAAAAATTGTTCTACCTTATTTTCATCAAATTTTTCTTTTTCTTTCAAAACCTTATTTAGCGAACACTCCTCGTTACCTTAGGATTCTTTATTTACTTAACTGGCTACTTCTGACGGTCCATATCAATAAATTCGGAGTTGATCGAGACATCATGACCTAGCACAACCTAAACCAAAATCTTCCCAAGGTCATAATTTACTCTGGATATTTATACCTCAATTAAAACCCATTAATAAAAAGCTGGTAAAGTTAATGTTAATGTCAGTTTCCTCACTCGATAGCGATGTCAGTGACTGGTGAGCCCATAATTTGAAACCCGCATAATAATATACTGATCCGTAGTCGAATATATTGATTCATTTTTAAAATTAATTTATCATTAATTATTAAATTTAAGAAATAATTAGAGGAAAGAGAAAATTTTATTCAAGCCCATACACAATTCTACTTTGGAATTCTTTTGGTATCTTTGTTTCACAATAAATTAGTCTCAGCATTTCATAATTGAACAGCCAAATATAACAATGTTAATCATAAAGTTCCCATCGTGAAGCCATTTTCAGAAACAAACTCAAACTATGAATAATCTCAAAAGGAAAAGAACTACATGAATCAGTGTAAAATGGCGACTACAATTGTGACATCTTCTGCTTAAATATTTCGTATTTCGTTTGTAATGAGATTAAGAATCTAATTTTTTTAATCTTATTTATTCTCGACAAACACAATAATGTCAATTGAAAAGCATAACAACCATAATATCAAATTAGCAAAATAGCAACCATAACGTCAATTAGCAAATACATGTACAATGTCCATAGCATAGTAGATCTATAGCAACCATATCATATGAAAATTGCCTAATAACAGATAACTTTATAAGATATGGTATAGTTTTAAGAACTAATAATTGAGAACACAAATAAATCGAGAATAATGTGATACTATAAAAGAGTTGACTAACTCTAAGAGTATGCCTCATCAGATTAATTTTATCAAAATTAATTATAGCTAACGTAGAACATCACAAAAAATATATGCATACTAGAGTATCACTTAGCAATGTGCAATCAGCCAATAGTATAAGGTGAAGATAATGCCAAAGAAAGTTTAATGGTTGGAGAAAAAAGTTCCATGGGTACTAAAATTATGATTCGTTGAAAAATTGGAAACATTTAGTATTTATCTACAAGCCAGGATTGGAGATAAGATTTTAATAAAGGGATTGAATTTAATGTTTTAAATTCCACTGGTATAGAGTTCCAGAAATTAGGGCCACTGATTTTTTCAGCTCCTCCGCTTAAGGAAGTTCGATAAATTCGAACGTCAAAAAAGCCTGTATTTTAAGGCTGTGAGATAAGTTTACTTCCGGTTTTCTGGCTATATTAACGAATTGCAAATAACTGGTAGCAATTTGAATTAATACTTGCATAAGAATATGATACAAGAAGAGTAGTATAAATCGTTAATTTTAAGTAGCATTAAATTTTTAAAGATTAGATCTGTACGACATTTATAAAATTTTTATAGATTATTCGAATAGCTCATTTTTGTAAAACAATTAATTAATTTATATAACTCTTTCAGGCACACCCCCAGACAATAATACAATAGTTAAAGTAGGGATAAACTAGAGTGTAATATAGTGATAGTAAACAGTAGTTAGGTAATTTATATTTTAAGTTTCATTAAAACATTTAGCATCTTTGCAACTTATAAAGACGCTTGATTAATATGTTGGTGCCAATTTAGCTTCGAGTCTACTATTGCTCCAAGTAATTTTAAAAACTAACTTGACTAACTAAACTACAAAAATAAATCTGAAAGAGAGAAGAGCTAGGGGAGATCTGAGAGAAGTGTTCAAAATTCTAAAGGGATTTAGTAAGGTTGATTACAACACTTGGTTTAATTTAACTAATAGCTGCAGAACTAGAGGTCATAAATACAAACTTGTTAAACCTAGAAGTAGATTAGATATACGTAAAAACTTTTTTAGTCAGAGAATTATTAATAGCTGGAATGAGCTTCCAGAGGAAGTTGTAGAAGCAAAATCCATAAATCAATTTAAAAATTTGTACGGTAAATATAAGAAGTTGGTGTAATATTGCCCTGTTTGTAAAATTACTTGTTAGATATTAGGCCCTAATTAGGTATTTTAGGTTATAGATATGTGTCATTAGGCTAGGTCTAAAACAGAAAATAAAGCTATTTTTTCATTCAAATAGCTGTTTACCTTGCTTTTCAGTAAATGCTGTTTAGTGTCATATCTAACCTAAATATGTATATTGTGCTAGTTAAGTACATGTGTATAGGACTTCATGCTTTCTGTTAGTTAATTGTGTACTTCTAGTTTTTATTGTGTTTTAATAAGTCTTAAACAAGCAATAATTTGCTTTCTGACTCAGAAACTGTTTTGTTATGCTAAATAAAAAACTATCTAAATAAAACTTGAAAAACTAACCAAATTTATTATAGACCTTACATAAAAGGTGTTTACTTAGAAAAATCGCACTTTAAATATTTTCTTTCACTAGGAGGCGCCACCATAGAATCATAAACTTAATTGTTTTTTGCAGGCAACTGCAACGTAATTTATCGTAAAAATGTAATATATCCTCTCTAGATAAGCAATATAGACATATATTAAATGTAAATTAAGACGTATGTTTATCATCATTTGATAAGTAATGGAAATATAATTTTTTGTAATTTTTAAAACACCATTCTGTTAATAAATGATGAAAAACATAATAAATATATTGGAATATATAGAATATTGCCAGCCGGAAATATAAGCACACTCACCTTCCCGCTCCCTCATAAGGCTTTGTTTATTATGTGAACAGAGTTACCGCTACATATTATAAAAGGTCTATAGCCTATTATAAATTTACTTTCGAAGAAAATTACTTCAGAAATATCTTTCACTATCTCCCGACTCAGCAATTCATCCATTTTACAATGTTTACTTCTGCACTTAGAAAATACGTTTCAATCTCCCATGATCATAAAATGAGTCAGATGCAGCAAACTATACCTTTATTTTCTGATATAAGTGATAAGCATTCTTTATAACTGATATATAATAGGCCTATCGGCATTCTTTATAAGTGAAATAAGTGATCAGCATTCCCTGACAGCATTCTTTTAACCCTAATTATCGGCTGTTTAAAAGTACAGTGTATATTCAAATTAACTTCAAAAATCCCAAAGAAAGTGTGCAAAATCATTCTCATCTCACCTAATGCTTTAGCTTGTTGTTTATTTGGCGTCATTCTGATCAAATAACTTGCATAATGTTCTGGTTAAGTCTTGTTATTTTATAACTACAACAACACGAATACTAGAAATGAAACTGTTCTCCGTGACAATACTGATCATTTAGCAGCTTATAGAATTAAATGTCACGACATTGTAAACTTAAGAATTGTAAAATCAAACATTAGAATCATAAAATTTACTCTTCCATGAGTCTTCTATATGCAAATAAGTTGTAATTTCATATCCCTTAAAGCAGTCATCACGCCATTCTTACACTGTCATTATTTACTTTTAATGTACTGTACCCTTGCATCGTTTTCTCAATAATCATTCTTGTAATTCAATTCATTGTTTTCTCAATAATCATTCGTACTGAAACTCTTCTTCCCTATTGTCCTTCATGTGCACTTCGTTCAACTAGTGCCAATCTTCACTCTGTTCCAAATATTCTCACATCATTAGGCAAACGTTCATTCTCTTATGCAGAACCCACGATCTGGAACTCTTTACCTGCTAATCTTCGCTCTTGTTTTTCTCTTTCAACCTTCTCTGGCAAGCTTAAGACATATCTTTTCCCACCATAGACATACTCTATCAATCCTGACCATTTTTTGATCACTGTACCGGCTTTCATTTTAGGACCTTACTTCTCCTCAGCACATTTCTTTTGGAGATTGGTAAGCCTATCGGTGAATTGATCTGTAGTGACGTGTGCAGTGGGGACGTCCCTGACATCATCCTTGCAAGAGGATATTATTATTATTATTATTAATCACAATTATATCACAAAGGTATGTAAAGTGCATATTTAGAGTTAAAATAATTTTGCTGAGGTTTACCTAAAGGTGGACCATGAGTCATTAGTATATCAACGTCATTAGGAATCATATTCCACTTCTCAAGAAGAGCCTTGCCACGGGGCAAGTTAAATCCCCAGTCAAAAAACTCTGGCTGCCTGCAATAAAATTCAGCAGTAATATTATGTAATATCATTATGAACAATAAATATTTCACAAGAATGCTAAATGATATTAAAATAAAGAATACAGCATTTAATGATCGTAACATTTCTGTAACATATTTATACGTGATGAAAGTGTGAAAATATGAATATTTGGTGATAGTAGGAAGGTACAGTGGAAGAAAAGTTAAACTTTTAAAACTAGTGGCATTGAATCACTAAATAGATATTTCTCTATCTTATTTGCCACATGACATGTAAGTTACATGTATAATGCAAGACCTGATATAGTCTTCTACATAAATAAAATACTTCTACGTCGTAGGTTAAACGCCCATTTTCCAATTATCATTTTAGGGGTCGGAATGGCTTAGAACCAATATTTCGTATGGTAGATAGAAGAGGGGGTATATGGTTTAATGGTTTCGCTGGGGAAACTAACAGTAGATATCAGGTAGGCCCTACGGGATCAGCTGTCATTATAGCCAGATAGGCCGCTGATAATGTGAGAGACGTGAAACGCTCTCGAGAGATAATTTCATATTTTAATCTTATTATATTTTATTACTTCAGAATTAATCTATATTAAGATACATGATTGTAAAGCAATTAAGCGCTGATAGTCAATTTCTGCATCGTTCAGGCTCAGACCAGAACGGAGTGCATCTTCCCAAAGGCACCATCGCTTCCTTAAGCCCGAAGGCTCTCCTTCCCAAAACAGTCACAATCTACAATGAACTGTTACATTGCCTTCATTGTACAAGTGCGCCCAAGACTAAGTCGTCAATATGATTATATAGAAAGATTCTGCATCATCCGACATATAGAAACCAATAGCACCGCTGTAACTTTACAACATAACTAATAATAGAAATCGTCAGATAGTTACAGCTAATAGAAACAGTGTTCAAACATCACCTCATGCATTACACAACTACGCAATTTTCCGGAAAGTATGCAGTGTTCTAAAAGAACTTGATAAACTTACAGCACTACATGCTAATCCACTATACTCTACATTCCTCTCCATACTACACAATCCCTTGCTTAGACTATATGTATATTTTACAGCTTTTTGTAAAAAAAATTAACGTTCAAATATCGTTGCATTTGAACGATATGCAAAGAACGATATTTGCGCATCCTTCTTTCTATACGATATGCAGGTCTATTGTATAATATTGTTATTCAATACTAACTGAAGGAAGTTTTGCGTAAGACTTTGTCGTTACAGTCGTCTAGCTGTCAATCGATTAAATCACATATCTTATCTGGTCTAGTACTAGGCCAACATGTTGAAGATTCAATTTTGTAGATAAAACTGATGATAATCTTTATCAGCAATATCGTTAGTTATCGAAACCATTAGCTACTTGAGATTCGTCTGAAGAATAGTTGACTTCTATAAATTGCACTTCTGGGAAATAGCATTTGATAAGTTATTAGAACTTTTAACAGTAATAATTCAGAGTAACTAGAATCATTAATCTTAGCTATGTGTATGTGCGGGGTTCAAATCCTGGGCTCGCCCGTCACTGACATCGCTTTCGAGTGAGGACACTGATGTTAACATTAGCTCTATGGTTTTTGCTTTTAGTTTTAAAAAAAGTTGAAATATCCATGGAGGTTTTTAACTTAGTTTGCATATTATTATCTTTAAAAACTTCAACAGGACTTTTGGAAAGAAGGGAGAATAGGACACAGAGTAAGACTAACGTGTTTGCATGTCACCACTTCTAATTAACATTTACGTAGAGGCAATAATTCGGAAGCATTGGATAACATTGATGAATATATAAAAATTGAAGTTAATCTTACGAAGATATACTATTTGCCGAAGATCAAGGTAAGATTGCTAGTAGCGCGCGCATGTGCAAAGGGTTTACAGAAAATTGTGTATGGCCTGAATATTACTGCATTAAAGTATGGAATATAAAATTAATTTCATGAAAACCAATGTGATGAGAGTATCTCGAAAAGGAGGAGGAGTCAATATAGAAATAGACGAAATTATACTAGATAAAAAGTTTCAGATATTTAGGATACATGATAACCGGAGATGGGAAATGCTTAACAGAAATAAAATTTAGAATTGCTCAAGCAAGAGGCAAAAAAAAAAGTAAACACGCATTATAGTGAATAATCAACTATGTTGATATCTATCACTTTTAAAACCACATGTTTAATCCGTTAGGCAATTTAGACCATTTTCCGTATAACCAGTCCAGTGAATGTCCAAGATTTTACTCTCAGATCAGCGCGACCGGGATTCGAACCCACGAGGATTCAAATCACCTCAGGATTTGTCATTTAAAACTTCATGACGTTACCCCTACGCTATTTAGACATTCTAAGCCGAAAATTCTAATTCTAGGCCGTCAATAAGAAGAAGTACATGTACTAACAAAAAGTACAGAAATCCACGAAGATAAAGATTGCAAAAACTTTATTGTGGACCACCCTCTATACGGTTGTGAAACATGGTCGCTAAGACAGGAGGACATTAGGAACCTGAAAGCATTCTAATTGTGGCTGTAGAGAAAACGGAGAAGTTCAAATGGACAGACAAAATTACGACCGAAGAAGTGCTAAATAGGGTTGGTACAAATAGACAATTGATAAATATCATACTGAATAGAAATAATAACTGGATGGGTCATGTCCTGAGAGAGGTTTACTAAATGAGATAATTAGTTAAAGGAAGAATGGAATGAAAAAAGATTAAAGAAAGACCGAGACTAGGAATGCCGTATGATTTGATAAATATATTGATATGAAGTGAAAAGCACAGGATAAAAATATGTTGGAGTTACATGTCATGGATAACCCAATAGGTTAATAGGAGAGAGAGAGGCAAATACTAATTGTCAACTAAATTTAGTAGTATTTACGAAGAGTGCAGTATATGATATGGTTAAACTTGTATTGATCAATGCCAATTGCAACTTTTCAATATTATGAAGCCATGTCTGAATCCATTTAATGAAACCTCCAATAGCATGGTTACAGGAGTTTTGGATAAATTATACAGCATAATAAACGAAGTTTGAGAATTATAAATCAAACAGGAAGATAGTGATATGTTAGCATATCTTTTCATATTAGGAGAGGCAAGCCCAAGCTATACGACTTTTCGTTAATCCCGTTCTGCATGGCTTTCTTTATATGGCGTTATTAATGCAGTCTGTAAATTAACGATATGAAAGCATGTTGTAAATATCATTGTCTAGACGGCGTGTAATATTTTGATACCACAGAAATCAAAGGGAAAAATAAAGCATTCTGAGAGTTTAAAATGGACTACCTATATATAAAAATTTAACACGGCAATAACTAAGACGTTCTATTAAACTGTAATCGTCAGTGGCTACAATAGCGGTTACGGTGGCAGGCTTAGTCCATTGCGTACTGAGTTTCATTCCTGCCTGCATCACATTTGTTAACATTTAAAAAATGTTTTTGTCAGGGTAAAATTAAAGGTAAAGTTAATGGTAATACTAAGTTTGGTGTTAGTCTCAGAAGTTTCTATTGCTTTGAAAATTGTAAAGTAAAAAATTGTTAGCAATTGTTACGAATCAAACATCGATCCAGTCCTAACCAATCAGAATGCTCTAATTTTTCCCTATTGACTTCTACGGTATCAAAATACATGTGATCATGACTAAACTACGATTCAAGGAAAAATGCTGCTGATGATCTAGAATATAATTATTATTCATTCAAAGGATTCTTACACATACTTTTAGTTTTTACAATTTTATATAGGGTGTCGCATAAGTTCGTATACCGTTTTCAAATTGCATTAACTCTGGAACTACTTAACCGTTTTAAACCAAATTTGGACAGTATGTAGACACGATAAATAAAATATATGGGTACAATTTAATTTGTAATCGTACAAGTAATTAAGTAGAAACTGAAATTTTTCTGAATGACGTCACATTTTCGCAAAAACTAATATTTTATAGTATTTCCTTTTTGCTTAATGACAGCGAGTATTCTATCCGGCATAGATTTGATTAATGTCTGAAGTATTTCCACTTTCACTGATCTCCAAGCTTGTTGTAGACGACGTTTCAGCTGCACAACATTCGTGGGCTCTGGATCGCGGTAGACACTAAACGACAGAATACTCCACAGGTTCTCGATAGGAGAAAGGTCTGGAGAGTTCGGTGGCCAGTCCTTCGGCTTAATGTACGATGGAATGTTGTCTTCTAACCATCTTGTTGTTTTGGCTGATGTATGACATCTTGCACCATCCTGTTGAAAGATGCCAAGGTCATTGTCATTGAACAGCTTTACTCGAGTAACGTTGCCGCCGGTTACGATTCTTTGAAACGCTGGCTTGACGAGTTTATCCAGTATGTTTACAATGTAATAATCCGAGTTAAGTCGTGTACCGTTCGGAATGAAGTGCAGACTCGTTAATCCGTGTGCAGTCATTCCGCCCCAAACCATAACCGAGGGACTGAACTTCATTTGAGCAGCGGGAGGAACATTACTCTCCTGTGATCCCCACACAGTGTCGTTCTTGGGATTGGGTATGTAAAACACTTTGAAGGGTGACTCGTCAGTAAACAGAACATTTGACCAATCCTGAACAGTCCAATTACGATGATCACGCGCAAACTTAATACGTTTCACCTTGTGAGCATCAGTCAACAGTGGAATTTTTTTTGCGACGCCAGTTCTTCCACTTCAGGTCATTAACCATGTATCTGCGAATTGTGTCCTTAGAAGCACGTTCATTATGAATTTTCAGTTGATTTGAAATACGGCGCAAACTCTGTCCATGTCTGTATTTTGCGGATTGGATGAGACGCTTGGCTGTATTAGACAGTATCTTCGGACGTCCACTACGTTTCATATCCACTAGTTTTTCGTCAAATTTGCTTCGACCTACCCACTTCGTAACCCAACACTTACTCCGATTTAACTTTTGTGCAATACATTTATGCGAATATCCTTCTTTAGCCAATACTACTGCCTGTGCACGTAATTGTATTATTTTAATTTTATCCATATTATAAATTATACGCGGCCTCATCGAACAATAACATTGACACGTTGATTAGCCTTGACTGCGGTCCTGGACGACAACATCAGGTAATTTCCAGGCACGCGCTGCATGCAGCCACAGCGTGTCTCTAGCTGCGCCAGTCAGAAAATGGGTCACATTGCGCGACAGCGCCGTGTGACGTCATTTCCAGGTCTAATGAAAATAAACTTGCACCAACATCTAATTCACATCTATTATACACGAATACGAAATTTTATGAACATGCAACCTTTACTAGCCGAATTACTGCAATTTGAAAACGGTATACGAACTTATGCGACACCCTATATAAGATGCTCTGAACAGATTGAGCAAATACTGAAATTGTATTTGTAACGAGCATTTTTGCTTATGAGGCAGTTTTCCCTACATATCAACCATAGCAAATACTGAATCTTCAAAGCATCTGTAAGCCACGTAATACATTTTTATTTCATTGTGGACCAATGTTTTCATATTCATAGAAAAATAATCCATAATATTACTGAATACTCTATAAATATATGCAATAAATTTACCATGGAGCGCCATAGACTTTGATGCCGTAAACAACAGCCATAGAATCCTGAAGATAAGTGCAGTTCGTTAGGAGATCTCTCATGTGTTTCATATTGTGTTTTTTCTCTAACTTCTTTCGATCAGCTTCCAAAAACTTCGTCTCGTCAAATGATAAATCGTGATTTCCAGCAATAACAAGCTTGTGCTTATGAGGCAGTTTTCCCTACATATCAACCATAAGTCGTGCATACTACCAAAAATAAATTGGTACTATACATGTATACGACTTGTATTAGAATTACACTTTTTTAAACAAACAGGAGCTAAGTATGCATAATTATATTATCCACAAAATACGGTCTCACATAAACTATGCCATGGGCACTCTACATATAGCTAACTACTACTAAAATTATTAAAATTACAAGTTTGACTATGCAACACAGTAAACCCATAAATATACAGAGTGAAAATAATATTGATTTCAGAAAATACAGAATCACGAAAATACTATATCATAGAACTGAAATATAAATGTTTTCTTATCCATTCTCAATCCATGTACTAAAGATCGACAGGTTGCAATTCATCCAGAATTCCCTTGCACAAGCAGTCTTCTGCCGCTCTAAGTACTCCAATGTGACTCTACTGTCTCAAAGTTAAAGAAAGCATAGTTTACAAGGCAGCCTCTCTAACATACAAGTCTATCACCACTCTGGGCAAAGGTTATATGTCCCATTTACTACTAGTGAGGCAGCCTTCCTCCTTGCAGTCATCTACTAGGTCCTCTAAGTTAATTACTCTTCCCTCTTCTTCTCCTGATCACCATTTTCTTCTTTATGAACAGCTTCATAGGCGGTTAAAAGATTTTCTCCTTGACCTCTCCTATCCATCCATTGCACAGGAACTGACACCAACATGTAAGCCTTCATTCCACTAGTACACCTCTTTAGGCTGATTTCCCAGATTTTAGTTTGCACCGCTTTTGGACCCCACACTCTGCTCACTGAATTGGATTTGGTACCATAGTGCTGTTGTCATGGACTACAGTAGAACTCTAATTAAGGTGTTGTTGTAGTTGTTGTAAAGAGCCCTATTAAGCTCTTCTTCTATCTACTAAACTTGCACTTGCACATTTGTCTCCCTTATTGACCTCTTCACAGGACTACATCATATACATATGTATCAGTCCAGCCAACAGAATTTTACAATTACTGTAATGAACTATTACTGTGTTTACTGTTTTAGATCAGGATTCAAATAATTGAAAAGCACCCTCTGATTTTATTTATGGAAAAATTCTTCTGATTCTGATCAGTGTAAAACCAGAGGCACCGTCTGGACAGTCTCTTAGGCAATGATGACGATATGAACAGTGGCTGACCCCTTAGACTGTTAACTTAAAACTTAAATTAGCTCAATACTAGAATGCAAAACATACGTTAATATTGTATTTAGTTTCACGTAATTTGTTTTAATTGTAATTATAAGCTTATTTTTAAGTTCTGTGATAAAGTTTAAATACTGGTTTTATAATATGGATTTAATATCGTTTTTCCAATATATGCTTTTATTTTAGAACATTCAATTTTGAATTTAATTAGAAATTTTTTTATATACCACACTTGTTTTTTGGAAATCTTAAACTAATCTTTCACACAAAATATGATAATTTCACACGGGTGCCAGAGCACTGTGTACATTTGCGCTACAGTATATATTAACTTGTAATTTTCAATAAGGAATGGTAATGTTTAGAAGAATTTAATTATACAAACCAGTTCTTCATTGAACCTGACGACTTCATTCAGTTTTCCTTCTAAAGTAAAGTCTCCAGCATGCAGAAGAACATCGCCATGAGGAACTGACTCTAGTATGTGCTGCAGTCGATTGTGTGTGTCAGATATGCACACAAAGCGAATTCTATCATCATACACCGGAGTGTCTAATGGCAGAACTTTATCTAGTCTATTGTAGGCTTGAGAACTCTTGATCGCTTCCCACACAGCGTCTGGATTAGCCGTGTTTGGATGCACTCTGATTATCGATTCTTTGTCGGTGTCGGACATACTTTCTAATTAAATCTTAAAGTTACTCATCCAATTTACAATAGGTTTCTCTTCTACACGAAAACACAGACCTAGTCCATAAATTACAATAACTTACAGTAAAAGAAATCCAATAAAAGAAACGTGCTAAGGTAGTTCACAGGTCCTGAAAATCCGCATTGTATCTATTATAACTATAAAATTATAGCCTCTTCAAAAAAAAAAAAAAAAAAGCTTCCCTCTTATATAAAGCGCGTACCTACCATCCCTGTTATATAAAGCACGATGATGTATGTTCTTGCACTATTTGCGATTGGCTCATCCAAAGTGATTAGATTAGAGAATTAATAATTAGTAATTAGACAGAACTCTCCGGTAATTTTATCAGGCAATATTTACAAAAGATGGCGACACTAGTGTGACATAGTTCTATCAATCTGTTTAAGAGAGGTATAAAACTGATATAGTTATGATGATTTTACGGAAGTCACCATCAATTATGGAATTAATATTGCGTATAGGTATATAATAGGGATATAAAAATGACGACTTCATTTAATCAATACATAAACAACCTCAGAACACGATTCGTTTAATTCTATTTTATTTTTGTGAAGGCAAGAAAGCCACACAAGTGGATTTTTAGTACATTACAATACACGAAAGGGTAAGAATTATTTAATAAGATGGTCCCATTCAGTGGCAGATCCAGAGGGGGGGCCCAGGGGGTAGATCCGCCGATAAAAATTGTAAACTATATTTTCATTGTTTCTATGGCAAATTTCAATGTTTAAATATGTTAGCAATAGCACTGGTTAGGGGGACCCGGGGGGGGGTACGACAGGGAACGCAGTTCCAATAGCTCGATTTTTTCTAGGATATACTAGGAGCCCTGTATAATGGAAGGGGGCCCGAAAAATGTTGACTGTTTCACTAGCTCTCAATTTTCACTTGAACCAATGCATAACCAATGCATTGGAGGAAAAAAATTTTCCCCTGACTTTAGTGCAGGTATGAGCGGGGGGAGGGTAAGGTACGGGGGTACACTCACTCTATGAGCCGAACGCTGTAGTGAACAAATTTTGAGCCCCCCCCACAGAAATTTGTCTGGGGTTGCGTCACATGTCCCGAAGAAGGCAAAAAATGTACACTCTAAAAAAAATTTGGGCCCTCCCCTTAAAAAATTCCTGGATCCGCCCCTGGTCCCATTATAATCATCAGCTTGAATGTATATGCATAGCAGGAGTCCATTACTTTAAAGCAAGAATGGACTTCAAGCAGGAATATTTAGTAATGATAACCGAGATATATCGCGCAAATCCCAACTGCTTTGAAGTAATGTTAATGCACTACTTTGAATGCATCTTAAATTTGTGAATTAGGGGTGAACTCTAGCCACTCTATAATAAGCTCAGAAAAAAAGAATTATTATTTTGGGGCTGTTGGCAAGTAATTTAATTGAAGACTTTATTTTTATTGCCTACTATGCTATATTAATATGCTATATTAATTCATAAATTGACGGTGACTTTCGTAAATCGCCATAACTTAAACAACACTCTACTTTTTACATCTTAATAAAATAACATCATATAACATTGCCAGGTGGTATTTACTAGCATTTATCTCAATGCCAGGAATAAATAACAAAACTTTCATACTTATTGTTTTCTGTTCAAGGATGTTTTGCTTCAGCATTCATATAATAATAGTAATAATAATAATAATATTAATAATAATGATAATAATAATAATAATATAGGTTTAACATCCGCTCCCTAATACAAAGATAACTTGTCTCAATAATATAACTGCTACTTTAACATAACCCCCGAATCATTCTCCCGGGCTTAGAGCGGGGTTAAGCATATTCAGAATGTAATGTTCTGGAGTTGCTTCCGTACCCCTCCATATAATAATAATATACCATTATTATTATATATAAAACAAAATACAAATAAAAAATAGGTCATAGATGGCAGAATGGAAGGAAAAAGAGGCAGAGGCAGGCCGAGATTAGGAATGTTAGATGATTGTAAGATCCACTCATATGTGGACATGAAGAGGAAACGGAAGACAGAGACGAGTGGTAGCATTATATAAAATGGTCTTGCCAATAGGCAGAGCATTAACAGATATAATATATATATATATATATATATATATATATATATATATATATATATATATATATATATATAGAGAGAGAGAGAGAGAGAGAGAGAGAGAGAGAGAGAGATAAAAACAAGTCTGCATTAAAGCTTTTAATTGTTAACTTTATATTTAATAATGCGTTTATTTATATTAGTTATTATAGCTTTATATATTTTATGATGGAACCAAATAAAAATATAAATTGAACTAAATTTAATTTAATTTAAATACAATATAAAATATATACAATAGTAAGTAGAGAGTAATTAAATGCGCAATGCAACTAAATAAAATTAGATTTATATACAATATCTTCCTAGCATGGTAGGAAGTAGATTAATCTAAAATCTGAGAAAAATATACAAGCAGTTCCCTGAAGGAACGATTTCCATCAACTGCGCATGCGCACAGTAACCATACGCATGCGCAGAGTAGTGAGCAGAGTAACCTGATTAACTTGACATGTTTGCGTTTGTTTACAAAATTGTTAGAAAATTGTTAGAAAGTTCTTATCCAAATTATTAATAGTTACAACAGATTAGTTGTTATACAGATACAACATTTGGTGGGGTTATGGAACATCCAAGTAATTCTAACGTCTCATTGTTGCTGGAGGGTCACCCATTGACGGTAAATTAATTATTGCTACGACAACAACCAAGTGCATTTAAATTAATATTCAAGAAGCAAGTAATTTAAAAATTCCTATTGTAATATAACACTTAAAGTCACTTATTACTATAACAATAGACTGATACTCCCTAATTTAGATGAGAACTGTTATTTGAGATTAAGATCAATTTGATATTGCGTAATAGGCTGTGTTGTATAGTAACGAAGTAAAAATACTTCGTTACAAGTAAAAAGTGCTCAACCAATACTTTAGTTGTAACGAAGTAGCCAATTTGCCTGGGTACTTTTTACTTGTAACGAAGTAATTTTTGTAGTACTTTACTTTTCATACGTGGAACTGAAAAAGTCGCATTACTTTAGAAAAATTGGTTATTCCAATCGCCAAATTTTTTAATACATAGCAAAATATCATAGCCACCTGTTTTTAGTTTGGTTTTTGGTTACAGCTATATGACGTAGATCAAACGTTTTGATATCGGCCTAGGCTTACTGTACATTGGCCTACATCATTTCAATAATTAGGCTATGCTTTGAAATTTATCATAGTATAGATCAGTGGTACCCAACCTGCTTATCCCAACGACCTCCATATTTTCCCTTCAGGTGGCGACCCCTGAGCTTTTTAGTAGTCTTCTTCTTTTTTAATGTTAACATTCATATAGCGGCTAGACTACTCTTTTTCGCCCAGAGACGTAAACAAAAATGCCGAGAATCTAGCCATACAGATATCTAGCTCTATATGTATGTATGTATGTATGTATGTATGTACATGTATATATGTATGTGTGTATGTATGCATACATGTATATGTCTGTAATATGTACATGTATATATGTATGTATGTATGTATGCATACATGTATATGTCTGTAAGTATATATATATATATATATATATATATATATATCCCTAGGCCCTGGAGGCGTTGTGATTTTACTGCTACTTTACTGCCCCTAAAATTTGGAAAGTGGCTGCCGGCACTATAAGATATTTAAAGCAGGCATTAGTAGATATTTCGGCTGAAGTCACTTTGATGGTGTATGATGCGATTTAGTTACATATTTTGCTAATAGTTGCGAAATTGTGCACTATAAGATATTTAAAGCAGGCATTAGTAGATATTTCGGCTGAAGTCACTTTGATGATGTATGATGCGATTTAGTTACATATTTTGCTAATAGTTGCAAAATTGTGCTTTTTCATTGTAGAAATTACTAGCTGGAAGCTACTATGATTTGGTGACACCGAATCAAGATGTTCGCGACCCACGTGTTGATAACCCCTGCTGTAGATGATTTATGAGCATAATTTTCAAAGCTTAATAATATAAATAAAGCCTTTGATGTACGTCATACAGCGTTAATTAGAAATAAAGCCTTTGAACTACGTCATACAGCCGTACAGGCCACCTTTGTCGACTAGTATAGTAACATTTAAACAGCCCGCAATTAAGACCTCGAAAAGTTAAGAATTAATTAGGAATTAAAATAAATAGGCTATTATTTTTAAAGGACACTTATTTTCTGGAAAATTCTTCAAGAAAATAAGTCTTAGCCAACCATGCTAATTTAAATTTAATTCTTGAGGGGGCCTAAATATAATGTAGCCTAATATTTTTTAATTCTAGAGAAGCATGTGCATGTGTATAGAACATTATTTTAGTTCAGAAACTTTAGACGTGAACTTAAATATTCATTAGCCTTTATTTTAAAGTTTTTGTTTTTAATTAGAATAAAATCAAGCTATTTGAAACCAATTTGAGAACTTGTAAAACAATTATTACAGTGTATATATTTTGTTTATTTAAACAAGTATGAGTACTTTTACTTTTTACTCAAAAGTGCTACTTTTTTGTCGAGTACTTTTTACTTAAGTAAAATTCTGATAAAGTACTTTTTACTTTTACTTTTACCAACCATTACTTTTACTTCTACTTAAAGTATTTTGCTGAGTACTTTTTACAACACTGGTGTTAGGCAGCAACAGAAAATAAATAATCTGTCTTGAGGTACATTGATGTCTGTGGCTTTGTATCCCTTTGGCTTCATACTCAAACATAGTGGAATTTCTTATATATATGATGGGAAATGGATAATTGACTCAACTTCCAAACGATTGAGGCACGTTATGTTATAAATTATTTAAATTATCATGAATGACCATTTCACTATCAGTTTTTATCGTCAGGTATAATTAAATTCACGTCAGGCTTTTCAGTGCGTTTAAGCATTGCTCAAGTAGTCTATGCTAGTATTAAATTACATATACATAATTGTACTATATAAAACTTATTAATCCAAAGGCAACGTCTCTGGAATGGGTCAGAGTTTCTTAATATTGTAAGATTAGGTGTGAGCAATATTAGTACCAGTTCGATTACTAGTAGACATAAGCATAAAATTTCCCATAGAAATTTTACCATCAAATATGACTGATAACAGTCGTCTTTGTGTCGTATTGATTAGCTGCCAGTTTAAGCTGCATATTTATTCTGTTCTGAGTGTGACAAAAATGTTGTACCGTTGCAGAAGTTATTAAAAGTATTCTTGTATTGCAGTTAAACTGTGATATTGGTGGACATACGGAAGAGTTCCAGACTGCCAGCGGATTATGGAAATAGAAAATTACATCACACCAAATGTTATATGATTTGTAGCATGTGTTAACTGCCCAGGTATGCACATATTTTTTCTCTTAAGTAGCAAAAACCAATTACTGAGTTTAACATTAGTTATAATGTTAAAAAATAATATTATGAAACAGTTGGCCTTATTTGTGTTTATTTTAGTTTTGACTTTATGAAGGGCACTGTGTCATCCTTTTGTCTCGGAGTTTTTCAACATATAATCATTGACAATAATAGTACACAATTTTTAATAGTATGTTATTTGTTATTGAATGTTTAGCTTAGAATTTAAGAACCTTGTGAACTTCGATATTGCTTTAAGACTAAAGCTAATCAGTTAATAATGGTTGGTTTGATAATTAAATTTATACTTTAAGAAGCTGATGGTTAGATAGAAAGTTTATAGTTAATATATATATATATATATATATATATATATATATATATATATATATATATATATATATATAGTTTTCCCTTGATTTTACTGTAGAGGCAGATTGTGGATTGAAGTTTGGTGGACACAATTACCTACGAGAACATCTGGCTGAGGATCATGGGATCACGCTGCCACCAGAGGAGCACAAGTTATTCACTACAGCTGCAGGTTAATTACAATATATGGTAATAACATTTAAGTATGAATCCAGACTTGACCATTCAGGTATGATTTATCTGTGATGATTTATCATATCTGAATGGTCAAGTCTGGATTCAGACTTTAAATGTTATTACCATATATTGTAATTAACTTGTAGCTGTAGTGAATAGCTTGTGCTCCTCTGGTGAGCACAAGTTATTCACTACAGCTACAGGTTAATTACAATATATGGTAATAACATTTAATCTGATCTAAATTCTAATCTGATGTATATGATTCCTAATATGATGTATGCATGGTCAAGTTGCTTTGTTTAAAGTTGTTGTTCTCAAAGTTTAAAATTTGATAATGACAATAATAGTGATAATATTATATTCATTGTTGTATTCGTCAAAACCAGACAGGACCAAGACACATCACGCATACATATATACGCACACACATACACATACGATCATTGAACAATCAAAATGTATTGTAAGAAACGTTAATAGAGTTCCTACTAATTCCAGCACTAGCATTAAACACTTCATAAATTATATACTCGCTTCTAACATAAGACACTCTATTGTCCAGGACCATCGAACAATTTATAGGCAATCTAAAACAATCATACAGTTTATCTAGTGCCCTCAGCACATGTCTAGTTACAAAATGCTTTAAAATTATATTTATGCTGAATCTATTTAGGTTGTTTCTAAAGAAATTAAACATAAGTTTAACTCCAATATGCTTAAAATCCATCTTACCATCTTGTTGCAGACTATGAGCACAGAAGCAGTAAGAAGAGAAGGTGGTTACTACATTGTCAGAGGTATGGAGAAGTACAATGCAGTCATCTTCTGTGTGCAGTCATCTACCGCGTCATATTCGCTGTAAAGAATTAACAGTAAAACAGCTGCAGAGGATTCTGCTGAAAAAGTGAGTTTCGCTGGGGTATTCGTGATGCACCTCTTTGCGATCTCAAACCATGAAACATATCGTTGAGGAGTGACCACTAACCTGCCTGCCGGATGGTCTGTCTACATTAAATTGTCATACAAGTGAAGCAGTTACCTGGACTATAACATATTCTAAATAAAAAAATCGTTTGGTTATTTTTAATTAGGTCTGCTTAGATCTGTCTATCACTGATAAAAAAACTTGAAGACTGTTTAATTATGTTCGAGGGTTATTTAAAATAAATTTTCTGCTGATCTCAAATTCAGAAGCATTAGTGGAGTGATTAGCAAGTTAGACTTCATAGCTGAGAAGCCTTGTTGTGAGTCATGCCGAGAATATGTGTAACTGTGTCTACAGTAGTTTGGTATATTGCTACTGTCTCACACTTTATTGTGCTGCCTATTAGCAGAGCTAGGCACATATTCCCATTAACTTTCTGCTTTCACGCTTCATAAAGAGCACTCCATCAATTAATGATGTAATACTATCATAAGCTACTAAGCTTTATGCACACCTTAATGTAGCCTATAGCTTGATATTAATATGGTTTCTGAGGTAATTCCCGTTGCCTTCCTCAGTTGTTACTCGGTTGCCTATTAAGATATGTGAAGTTTACGGTTTGTCTATTCCTTATCGTTCTGAACACAGCACAGGAAATTGCTGATGTATAAATGCCTTAAAACTACAGTATTTCATTTTACATTAGAATATTATTTGTTAAGTCTGTAGATGTGTTGGTTTTATTTTTAATTGTTCTTCAAAGAGGGGTTGTATTTCAGTATTTTATGATGTCTCGTGTTGGAAGTAAACTAATCTCTGCCTGTATGCTATTTCTATATAGGTACATATATTGATGCTTAGCTCTGAACAATCAAAAGCTTATTTACTGATTTATGTATTTGTTTCAGAAATAGTTTTTGTTATACTTGCGCAGACGACATACCCCATGTGCTAGAGAGTTTCCTTGCTTAGTGTCTGTTTTTGTAGTTTTCGTTATTTCCTCCTTCAACTTTTTGCTAATTTAGTAATCGTTGCCTTTGAGAGCACTGATTGTTGCTAGCATGGATTTAAGATTACTTTAAACCCCAGGAGATTTTTCATTAACCGATGTTAACACTCGGTCTACCATGGTGGTCACCCATCCATTTACTAACGGGGCTGAATGTTGCTTAACTTCGCTCATGGGCACACAGCTAAACCAAGTACTCTAAATCCTGCCCCAAGATACACATATTTATGCTTACTTTATGCAAGAGGAATATTGACTTAATACCGATATGCTGCTGATGATGATCCTGGTGATCGATGTTGTCATGGACAACAATAGGACTCTAATCGTCTTATTATTTGTGTTGTTACTTGTAAAATATTTGAGTGTTTTGGTATTTGAACCTACTGATTACAGATTGAAACATCATCTCACGAATAGGATTAGGCCGTGTAAAAGGATAAAGCCGGGCCCTAAAAATTGTGACAGTTCATTAGCCCTCAAATACCACTTTACCCACTGGAGGAAACCAGTTATTATAAATTGTCAACCTGTCACCTGTACTCTTGATGCTTTTGACCAGTAGCTTTGAAGAAATTTAAAAATTATTTCCATTCATTATACTTTAATTGGGTTTGTGCAAGTCACTCTAATATCGGATACCCGAGTTGTTTCGGGAAATTTGAGAATTGATCCCTACCAGGCATCTGCGTGTGTCCGTAAGAAGTGACTGAAACAGATATAGCTGTGAAGAGTCGTTTTGTCTATTGGTTAAACTTTATGATTACATATTACTTGTTTATGCTTAAATATTACAGAGTAATAATTTACTCATGTTGTGTTTGGATTACTGTAAACATGACCATTGACTAGTTTGTATGAAGAAACCAATCAATCAGAAAGGCATTGCAAAGCTTGTAATTAATTATAAATCTTATTTTGAATGAGGACAAAAATTCACTGATGCTATGAAGTCTCTCTTCATTAGCCTAGATAGGCCTATTCCTCTTTTTGTCCTCAATAATTTAATGAATAATGATGGAATAGTTTTAGCAAATTATTAGTTAACTGTTTACTGTAATATTTTAAAATAGCATCTGCCTATCTCCATTGCACAATAAATGTTAGCAAAAGAAATTTGATAGTCTTATAGGGCCTACGAGCTAGGCCATGGTATTGATGACAATAAATTTTACTCTGAATGGTGGGTATAAAATCTGTATCTCTATTTCATTGCTCTATCACTGATATCTGAATGTATTTATTTCCTTGAACATTAGACAAGAAAGTATCATATTACTTTACTGCTGACAGTCCAGAACAATCTATTCCTTTATTTCATCAATCAATTAATTTCTATAATTTAATTTGTATAGTTTATAATAGGCCTATTTTATTCGACAAAATTTAGAAAGCTACTAGAAATTTTATTAATCGATAGCAAAATATTATCAAAAGTTATGGACGCCGTCGTGAATGATCATTGATTTCACTTAACATGCCTCTACAATTCATTAATGAATTATAATATTAACAATATTTTCTAAAACATGTTTGGATTTTCCCGATGGTACTTTCGGTATTGGAGAAGTTGACCTAGAAATAGCCAATAAAAATCGCGCTGTGTATATTATGATGGCAAGTGTCATTGCGCATGCGCAATAGATGGAAATCGGTCCTTCAGCGAACCGCTTGTGAAAAATATATCACCATCTCTTAGTAACGTGGAATTTCCCAGCTCTGTTTACCAACATAGCTGAAATGAGATCACCGGGAAAAAAAACCAGATGAGCTTACTACAAAATCTATAACAACAACAACAACATACAGGTAGTTAGTAAATACGCATTATAGTGAAATGATCAACTATGTTGATATCTATCACTTTTAACGCCACATTTTTTAAATTGTTAGGAAATTTAGACCATTTTCCGTATGACCAGTCCAGTGAATGTCCGAGAATTTACTCTCATATCAGCGCGGCTTGGAATCGAACCCACGAGGGTTCAATTCACCCCAGGATCCGTCATTTAAAACTTCATGACGTTACCCCTACGCTACTGAGACATTCATTACTGAGACATTCATTACATTCAATACTGAGACAGTAGCATTAGGATGCTACTGTCGTCCAGGAGCAATCTCGGCCTTTCTTGCGCTGCTGCTGGTGCTGCAGCAGAGGCCGCGGCTAATAGGAAAACTCTGAAGTATGCCGAAATCTCTGGCAACTATATCTTCATGCCTATTGCCTTTGAGACCCTGGGGCCTATCAACTCTCTCGCATCAGACTTTATTGACGAAATAGGCAGGAGGACCAGCGAGGTGATAAGCGCGAAAAATCTTTTCTGTGGCAGCGACTGTCTATGGCTCTCCAACGATTCAATGCAGTCTGCTTCAGTGGCACTTTGGCTAAAGCGGCTTCCCAGAGTGCAGAGGAATTATTTTAATCGCTTTCTTTAAACTTTTAATTAAATAAAGTCTCTTTTAGCTTATTTTTTAGCCCAGGGCCCTTTATAATAATAATAATCCGTCCGGACGGCATAAGTTAAGTTTAGTGCCCTGGTGCAACGGTAAATATGCCGTATGGAACGTCACGGTCATTGACACTATGGCAAACTCCTGCCTGAATACGACTTCAGTCACAGCCGGTGAAGCTGCTGTTCATGCCGCCTCTAGGAAGTTGGATAAATACCGTGATCAGTCCTTATAGGATATGAAGTTGTTCCGGTGGCCATTGAAACCATGGGCCCGATGAATCCCGAAGGAGTTGACTTTATTAATGGCATAGGCAGACTTATTGCAGAGCAAACTGGCGATAAGCGAGAGACATCTTTTCTTTGGAAAAGGCTTTGCATGTCTTTGCAAAGATTTAATGCAGTCTGCTACAACAATTCTTTTAAGCCGATTGATGACCTCGAGTAGCCGGGCGGCGATTCAGCACGTATTGCTTGAATCGTTTTTATCAAACCTCTGGTTCTTTACACTGGGGTAAAAAAATCAAAAATCAAAATAATAATAATAAACAACAACAATTAGAGTGACACTGTCATGAATGATAACAACGAGCACTATTGAGACAAAATCAAGCCAGCCAGCAAGAAGAAGGTCCAAAACGGTGCAAATTCCAAAATCCGGATAATCAGTCCAAAGTAAAGGGAATTAATTAATTTAAAGAAAAGGAGGTTATTTTGATAACTATGTTATCAATTTATTTTTTATCAACTTATTTTGATAACTATGTTATCAAAATCAATCCGATGAGCAGAGTGTGAGGTCCAAAAACGGTGCAAGCCATTATCCGGGAATTCAGTCCGAGGAAGGGTACTAGTGGAATGTCTCAATAGCGTAGGAGTAACGTCATAAAGTTTTAGATGACAGATCCTGAGGTGAATTGAACTTTCGCGGGTTCGAATCCCGGCCGCGTTGATCTGAGAGTAAAGTCCCGGACATTCACTGGACTGGCCACACGGAAAAAGGTCTAAATTGCCTAATGGTTTAAACATGTGGTATTAAAAGTGATAGATAGCAATACGGTTGACCATTTCACAAGTAATGCGATATTTCATTAATAGGACATTTCATGCTTTGGAATTGTTGACTATGTGGCGAAATTTATCCTCAGGTAAAATTTTGTTTGTTTTGTAAATTGTTGATCATTAATTTATAGAATTAAGCAACGTTTGAAGTATTTCTGCACTACGTTAGGAAGCACTAGCTGTTTCATTTAAAAATTTATTATATATTAATTTTTGGACTTACATGAGCTATACTTAAGTTTCTCTCCGTATGTTAAAAATACGTTAAACTTTTGTCAACATTTTCAATGAGAGATAGATTAATTATAATCCGTATTGAATAATTTAACCTACATTATACTGGTTCAGCTGGCCGCAAGCTCTGTAATACCAGTCTAGGCATAATATTATACGTTATCAGATATAAATTTGTAAAGGGGGAAACATGCTAGAATGTCATAATTCTAGCATAAGAATAATGAGCATCTGTAACAGGGTAACTTTAAATGACCCATCCTGAGATTAATTACACTCTCATTGATTATACTCCTCAGTCAAATACTTTGTACAAATGTGACTGGAACTTTTTCAGCTGATTTTCATCTGAGCCGAATTGTTGCGTGTAAGGAAAAAATTTAAAAAATGCGGCTGAAATATGGCTGAATCAAATTTGATTTTGCTAAAATGTGGCTTAACAGAAGTAAATTTTAGAAACATATTCTTTAGAAACATGCTTCCTGACGGCGGGATTTGCACACTTGGTTTAGTTGCGCGTCAATTATTGAAGTTAAGCTGCATCGACCTCGGTTAGTACTTTGTGGGTGACCACCTTGAAGACCGTGTGTTGGTAAAAGTTTAGGAAGGAATAAATCCCAGGGTGATGGAAGGTTATTATTAAATTCGCGCCAGCTGCAATTGATGCGCCATCAAAAAGGCAACGATTATTAATAACCATGGAGAGGAAGGAGGAAATGGGTCTTAAACAAGCATCTGTGCTTCCTGACCCAGTGTGCTGTTACGTTATGTTATATCGCTAGCTTTTCAATTTACACCGTACTTGATTAATTAATTTGTTTTAAATTTTATTGAAGATATAAATTGTACTGTTAAATAACAGGTTGAATATTAAAAACGTTTTACTAATAAATACTACTACTACTACTACTAGTACTACTACTACTACTAGTTAATAATAATAATAATAATAATAATAATAATAATAATAATTATAATATAAATAAAATGAAGTTTCTTTGAAGTGGCCATTGAAGCCTTGGGCCCTTTGAATCCCCCGATAGAGTTGACTAACTTGACTTCATTAATGGCATTGGCAGATTAATTGCAGAGCAAACTGGCAATATGTGAGAACCTCTTTTCTTTGACAAAGGCTTTCCATGACTTTGCAAAGATTGAATGCAGTTTGCTGCAGCAATTCTTTTAAGCAGCTAGATGACATCGAGTAGCCGGGCGGTAATTGAGCACGTATTGCTCGATCGTTTTTATCAAACCTCGGTTTCTTTACACCCGTGGTAAAAATTTTTTTTTAAAAGTAATAATAATAATAGTGAACTTTGTAGTGAAATGATTAACTATGTTGATTCTATCACTTTTCACATGTTAAACTGTTAGGCAATTTATTCTATTTCCTGTTTAACCATTAACTGGTCCTGTGAATGTCCGAGATTTTATTCTCAGTACTGCGGCGCTGGAAATGGAAACCACGAGAGTTCAATTCACCTATGGATAGGTCATTTAAAATTTCATGACACTGCCCGATGCCACTAACTACTATGCTGTTGAGGCATTCAAAATTAATAAATTTGAATGTACATGTGCAAAACGACAATTATAGCAGATACTATGTACAAAACAAAACTAGAATAAACAGAACAAAAAAATGTATATAAATTACACGCCTGACATATATCACCACTTTTATATCAGAATTAGTTACAGCCTATCACATCCCGCCCTGTCTCATAAGGCTGCAGACTGCAGAGTATACCACGATTCATGATGCAACAGGAAAAATAGTAACAAATGAGAACTCCAGAAAGTTAGCGTTACACAATTTTTTAGGAATTGTTATTCTGATGAATCTGTGAATGAAGAATTACATTCCACTTTGATGCTTAATTTTGGCCAATTAAACGAAAACGCAATGGCATGTATAATCATCGTAATATTCTCAAATTAGACAGTTTTGTGGGTTTAGCTTACCTTTCTCATAGTCATAGCTGAAGTTAGATAGTCATAGCTGATGGTAGTGATGAATACAGGCTGACATAACTTAATGTTATGCACATAACATAACAATTAGATTGCTAATTGTTGTTATGACATTGACATGAGTACATGAGTGACGACATCGAGCCTATTGAGACAAATCCAAGCTGGTGAGCAAAAAGGAGGTCCAAAAATGGTGCAAATTTCAAAATCCTCGAAATAAGTCCAAAATGATAGTGACTTATAAGCCCTTTATATTTACTTACGCAAACTAAAGTTTCAATACTTTTAATTATCACTCTTGATGTACTGCATACTGGCAGGTCCATGGCACATAGCACTTCCACTCTTCTCTGTCTTCCGTCGTCTGTCTTCTTTCCTCTTGATGTCCACAAATGAGTGGATCTTTATATCATCTAACTTTCCTAATCTTGGTCTACTTCTACTTCTCTTTCCTTCCTTCACTGACTTCTAATAAATTTCTCCCTTTGAATGTGTCCTATCCAACTAATCTTCTTCATATTCTTCATATTGCTTAATGAGCCTTTATATTATATTTTAGTCTCACATTTCCCATCTTCTGTTATAGTATTTTCAAAGTATTTGAAACTCCTTACCTGTTCCAATCTTGTAGTATTGGCGTTACCTCATTCCTGGGACACTCTCATAACGTTTGTCCCTTAGATACTAATTTTCATTGCATTTTTAAATGCCATATCATTCAGATTATCCATTATCTTCTGCACTCCAGTCTCGCTTCTTGCTACCATTCTTTGATCATCTCCAAATTGCACATCGTGTAACAATTTACCCCCCACTTTTAATCCTCAATCATTATCTCGGCATAAATGTTGACAACAGTGGCGAAATGCTACAAGCTGGTCTTAGTCCACGTACTACTTCTTCTGTGTATTCTTGTTGGATTTTGATTTTTGAATATTGCTCTTTGGTTCATGTGCAAGTTTAGCACTGATCTTCTGTCTATCCAGTCAATTTTTAGTCTTTTAAAGATGTTCAACATTGTTATCCAATTCATCCAATCAAAGGCCTTCTCAAAGTCCACAAGACATACAAAGACGTCATTCCTATATTGTAAGCTTCTTTTACAAGGGATCTGCATAACCCCTATTGCTTCTATTTTGCTGCAGCCCCTCCTAACCGAAATTGTGTTTTACTCAATATCATATCGGCTTTCAATTGAATACGAGTATTTATAATAAAGCAAAAGTTGGATTAATAATTAGCTCTGAAAAGACAAAAATCCTCACAACTGCAGAGACAGACATATTCAGGATAAGAGTTAATCAAAGCGAGGTTGAAAGAGTAAAAAAGTTCACGTGTCTAAGCAGTACAATATCGCAAGATGGATCAAGTAAAAGAGATGTGGAGTGTAGAATCGGTAAAGCATATGATGTATTCCAAAAGCTCAAATATAGTTGGAAGAGTAATAAAATTGAGGAGCAATTAAAGATAAGCAATTAAAGAGAGACAGAGACAATATATTCACCAATTATTCAACCAGTGTTAATGTATGCATGTGATACCTGAGAAAGTACTAATAAAATAAGGCACAAATTAAACTGTTTTCAACAAAGATGCCTCAGAAGAATTCTAAATATCCACTATTGGGACCACGTCAAAAATGAAACAGTACTCGAAAGGAGTGGACAAAGAAAATTAGATGAAATAATTTTGGAGAGAAGGTTGAGGTTTTTAGGTCATTTACTGAGAATGTCTGAGGATAGATACGCAAAGACTGCAGTTAACTGGAAGCCAACTCAAGGAAAAAGGAAACGAGGATGACCTAGAAGTACTTGGCTAAATACGATCAACAAGGATTTGAGAGCATTAAACATTTTATGAGAGGACGCTGTGAAGATTGCTGATGATAGAAACGAATGGAGGAATGTTGCCGCCCTATGTTCTGTACAGAACTCAAGGAACTGATGATGATGATTTATAATAAAGAGCATAAATAATCGCTTTCAATCAAAAGCAAATTAGTTGTGTGTTTTCCTAGATGTATGATTTCCTTGGTGTGAGCAAAAATGCACACATGTAAGAAAATTGAGCTTTTTTAACTGAACTTGGATTTGAACTCAAACCTCTGAATCCGTAGGTTGACGTTGTAGCAATGCTCAAGAAATCAATATATAGAATTTTCTTATAAATTAAAAGGTTGTTTTAATTCTAAATAATAATTTAATAATAATAATAATTTTAATAATAAAGGTTTAACGACTGTTTCCTCATACAAGGATGATGTTATGGACGTCCCCCCATCACATGTCACTACAAATCGATTCATCCCAAAACAATATGAAAAAACATGTGCTGAAGAGAATGAAAAAGATTCTAAATGGTGCCAGTCCAGTGATCAAAAAACAGTCAGGCAAGATGAAAAAAATCGATGTCGGGAAGAGATGTGTTTTCAACTTACAACGGAAAGTGGAAGTAGTGGAACAAGAGCGAAGATCAGGAGGCAGAGGGTTCCAAACAGTAGGAGCTGAAAAAGAAAATAAACGTCTACCTAAGGATGTGAGAAAATTAGGAATTTTGAGTAGTTTGGCATCGGAAGACCGACGCTTACGAGAAGGTTGATATTAGAACTGGAGATCGAAAAGCTAAGAAGGTTTGCAGATTAGTGTTTTGAAAGTTAAAAAACCTATTTTATTCTTAATTCTTCGAACAGGAAGCCAATGAAGATTATTATGTAGGGAACTAGAGGTGGCCCGAACCCATGCAGACTGACAGGCAACATGTGCTAGAGAATTCTGAATACTTTGCAAACTCATGAGAGAAGAAGAAGGAAGGCCTTATTGCAATGAGTTACAGTAGTCAAGCTTAGAATGAACTATTGAGTTAGCAAGTGTACAGACAACGGGACTTTATGTCTATTTAAGCTACTTAGACCCTTACCCGCTGTTTATCTGTGTATGAGTCTGCACTTTTGCCGACTCTATTTGAGTTCTTTATTTGTCTCTAGTCTATGTCTTTTAGTTGGGAACTTATGATAGAGGTACGTTGGATCACGTGTGGACCCACCTTGGGGTGGTAAATCTAAATAGTGCTTGACATTGATAGGCTAATTCTAAAAGGTACTACTAATTCCTACTTAGCAAATCTCTTGCATCGTGATCGTAGGAGAGACTAATTACTTGCAGACGGCTAAGTGTAGCGAGCTGTAGGTCAGCTTGGAAACCCCTGGGGCAAGTTAGCGTCTGATTGATTCTATGTGTGAAGCAACCGAGTTACTACTTGGTATGTTAACTGACCGTTGAAGTGGACGAGTGATTAACTGAGTGGCAGTTGGACTAAGTAATTGATTGATTACCTAAACTACTTACTACTTCCTGTCGATTGGGAATTACGCCAATTACTGTAAGTTTATAATTAATTAACAATAAGAGTAACTGTTCAATTCAACATGTTTACTAAAACTACATCAAACGAACCACACTTATAAGTCGTAAAATAAACCTCGAATGTCTATCTGGAATATGCAAATGTCCACAATGTGTAAACGATCAATTCTGCAGAATAGTTCTTCTAACTGAACTGACTCTACTCGACTAACTGCTCTGAACTAACTGACTGAACTAAACTCCTACTGTTACCTCTGTCTCTTATATACTCTACTGATAATACATACTGCTTCTCACCATATTAATACAGTTAACGCGCGCAGCTTAGTTCCTAATGTCGTTACTTCGATGAATTAATACCTGATACATGACTTGAGTGAATGATTCAGTACTTAGGTTAATTGATACATAATACAGTTCTTAGATGAATTGATACATAATACAGTTCTTAGGTGAATTGATACATGAATGAGTTGAGACATGATACCATAATTTCTATGATAAATAATACATTACTCAGTTCTTAAGTGAATTAATGACTACAGTCTCTCATTCGTGTTTTAATAGCTGTATGCCCTATTAGAATAATTACACCTTCTCTATACAAGAATGAGCTATGAATTATGAATGAGTTATTATCAAGAGATAGCCGTATCTCTCTGATTTGACAAATCTGAAAGAAAGATGAATGACAAACAGATGAGATATGAGATTTGAAGTCAAGATTTTCATCAAATATGACACCAAGGTTTTTAACCTTTAGGAGTCGGAGTAACAACAAGATTTTTAAAATAGATGGAAGAATTGGCTAGTTTGGTTCTTTGCTGGGTGGTGCCGATTAAAAGATATTCGGTTTTAGAAGGATTGACAGAGAGACGATTGCAACAAATTTAGAATCGGAATCTGAGGTAGAAAATGAGATATACAGCTGAGTATCATCAGCATATGACGATACGATGAAATTTATTCTCACCAGAAATATTTTGGATAAATAACAGAGCCGTAATTATCATTAATGGCTATGAATTATAGATATGACTTAGCGATTAAATTTGAATTTATATTTGCCATAATTTTGTAATCGACGAGTGACTGACAGAGATGTAACGATAATATTATGGAATTATACGTATAACACAGCTATAAAATTTAAAAATATTCTCGCCGTAAATTTATAATCGTCAAATGATTGAGCTGTAATTCACATGACTATTAAGGAATTTCGCCTGTGAGCGACGGTCTACATCATGATCAATTGCGCTACTTCAGACAGACAGGCAGACAGAACTGGCTCACTACACTGTGTTTTTTATAACTGATACCCCGAATTGTTTTAACAATAAAGTCTTAACAATAAAGTCGTAAGAAGTAGACCGATGTTCTTGAAATTTACAGCACTTGACCAGCAGCCAATTCTACAAAACAGAAAAGTTTCGTTTGAATATCTGTAATAACATGAAAGTTATAGTTTCGCGAATAGGAGTGGGGTAAGATGAGAAATTTCCAATACAGGATTATGGGCGTGTTACATTCAGTGTAGATTATCTCTATAAGAATACTAGCTAACACACAATATAAAATTTCTGCTCATGCTATTTTGAAGAACAATCATTTCTTTTCGCAACGACGTACAATACGTGCTGATATGTTCTTAATTGACAAAGTTATTGAACTTTTTATGCATGCATTGCATGAAGAGAATAAATGAAGAAGCTATTTTAACTGTGGCACTAGAGGACGCCGCTGCAGGGGCGGCGGTAACAGCAGTTGCACCCAGACATGCATTGCATGCATTAAAAGTTCAATAACTTTGTCAATTAAGAACATATCAGCACATATTTTACGTCATTTGGCAAAGAAGTGATTGCTTTTCAAAATAGCATTAGCAGAAATTTTGTGACATGTTCGCTATTATTTTTATAGAGATAATTTTACGCTGCATGTAACACGCCCATTATCCTGTACTGGAAATTTCTTATCTGACCCCACTCCTATTCACCAAACTATAACTTTCACGTTATTAAAGATATTCAAACGAAATTTCTCTATGTCTGGTAGAATTGGCTGCTGGTCAAGTACTGTAAATTTCAAGAATATCGGTCCACTCCATACGACTTTATTGTTAAAACAATTTGGAGTATCAGTTATAAAAAACACAGTGTATATCTTAGATTTGATTATATCCATATTATTTAAATTGTTTTTGAAGATTAAATCAATGAGCCGCAGTCATAATAAAGTTATTCACAAGACAAGAGTACGTCGCATCATTGACACAATTAATGATCTGCTTCTAAGCAGTGTCCCAGAGTCAGTTTCTACTAGAAGCATGTTCTCTGTGGAGGAGGATGAAGATTTTCTAGTAGTTCAGTGCTTGGAGAGAGATATAGACCATGGTAGCTCAGGTAAGCCAAAGATGGCCGTTTCTGCTGATGATATAAACGAGAAGGAGGAGTGCGATGAGGGGTGTGTGGGAGTTCTGGGTCGAATCATGAGGCGTTCACGAGAGACCCCTGTAGACCAGCGGAAAGAAAATGTGGAACAATGTTTTACCATCAGTAATGAATTCTTGCGCAACCCTGCTTCTAGTGGAACCGTTAGAAAGCCACATCCAGAAGAGTTTGAGTTGTATGAGCAAGGATTGTGGAGACCGACTGATGCAGCTAGAAGCACTTACATGCCAAATACATGTGATGCAGTCCTGAGAGTGAATAAAGAGTCAGGTGCAAAGAAGCAGTGGACAGATCTTGATCAATTTAGGGTGGGTCAAGGTCATGAGTTTGTTGCCGTTAATCTTTTAGCGCCAACCTGGTGTGATACTTGTGGCAACTTTATCTGGGGAATCTACAAGTGCTGCTTTGTTTGCACACGTAAGGCCAATTAAGTGCTTCTTTTAATCCATATTAAATTAAATGATTTGATATCTAGTCAATTGAAATTGTCTGAATATAATATATTTGTGCTATTATTTAATTACTTTTCAATTAATTTGTAAAATACTCCCATACTCTGTAGAGAAATGATTGCGAATTGGAATCATAGAGCTGTAGATCATTGTTTTAAATTTAAAGTATTTTGACTTTTAATTTTTAAACTGTGCTCAATATATCTTTTTTTGGAAACTGTATGACAGAACATCAATTGTAGTAATGATAGTAGTGATAATTGAATTATTTTCATTATCTAGCCGGAACAATATTGATTGGAATGACTGGACAATTGAATTGCGTTTTGTCATAAGTACATTGAAATTTCAATTGGTATGAAAATTTCAGTTTTCACATAATGATTTTATTTCAACTTAGTTGATAGTTTAATTTATTATTTTAAACGTAAGTATTTGTAAGTTCAATTTTCTTTTGCTTTTTTACCAGTTATTTTATGCTGCTTTCTGAACCTAATTCAAATATATATTTTACTGACTTGTTGCAAAGTTGCTTTCTCCAATAGGCAAAGATCACAGGTTTGAAACCCCGCTGACCTCTCTTGTGATACATATATAGCCTTTAATTTACAGATATAGAGATATAGGTGCAGCAGATTTAGAGTAGTAGTCATATCAAATTTGAATATTGAATATACATGTATTAACATGAATATTGTCGGCAGAATAGAACCTCTCTATAAGCCGAATTTCACAGCTAATTTAAAGAATCTTGGCTATGCTCATTTCAACAGCAAGTCATAACACAGTCAACTGGCAAGTTGTCTAAACAATGGTTAAACGAGTGCAATAAAAAATAACTATAATTTTACAAAAGGATTTAGTATTTTTTATATATTTGCATTAAGCTAAAGATGCACGTAGTATATTTTGATTTACATGTATAGCATATGCTTACAGGGTTGCCATACTTACGTATCTATTTTTTTTTCTTACACCATAATTGTTTATAAATTTTATAACCTTTTATAGCACAGATTGAAACTAGCATGTATTTAATTAAGAACAATATTCCAATAATCTGGTCTTTAATTTTTGCCAACTAATTCGAGAATTAAACTCTTGAATCTGAGGCTGTGTTGCTCTACCAATGCGCTAATTCACATCCCCATTGTTTGCTGCTCATGTTCCCATCCATTGAGACCAGTGTATTGAGTGTACACGCTTCATGGATATGGCAGTCCAGGTGGATACATTATGATACCTGAAAATCAGATCTCTTCCTGAGGTAAACCCACAATTCCTAAAAGGCTGCACCACACAGGACCTCAGTTTCTCTCAAATTGTCAATAAAACCAAACTTTTTATTTGTGACTTTATATAACTTAGTTTGAAGATTAAAGCTAATATTTAAAGTTGTTATATGCAGATTGTCAGTTGACTTGTCATCCAGAATGTTCTGGCTCAGTCACTGTTGATTGTGTCAGTAGTCACATCTCACAAAAGCGTTCAACTAGTACTTGTCAACCAACATCTGATGTACGGCGGAGATTTGGCATGGTAGTAACCTTTTTATGATTTATAAACTGCTTAGTTTGATTTATTGATTGTTGTTGTATTTACATATATAGAGAAGGTTAAAGCTTTTTTTATTGAGAAGGTTGTGGTAATTTTGAGTTATAGGGGTATTTAATTGTATTTCAACATCAAGGTCATTTTTGCTTAAAATTTCTAAAGGCAATTACATTTATGCCAATATAAATGTTATGCTATAAATTTGTATATGATATTGCATATTACATTTTAAACATTGCATAAATACACCTTTGATATAGATATAGGTTAATTTTATTGACTGGAGGCAAGTATACTGTATTCTGCATCGTATGGGCTATGCCACACGATGCAGCAAGTTGGCAAGTTGTTTGACTATGGATCAGTAGGTACAGGTTTTAAACCGAGTGTTGTATCCAGGACACTGAAGAATAGATCAATCGTTAACTGCACGTATCGTAAGTGGCGACTGAGCAAGAATTGAGGAAAGCGCGGGAAACCATCTCAGAAGCCATATTATCTCAAGCTATAGATTACATTAAGTTGTGGATAAGGCAAAGCTTTTTGCAAAGCGTTTAATTAATTGATCCATGGAGTGCCCTTTAATAAGTATCTTAGACCTGCCACTTGGCAGAACACCAGAGAAAGAGAGTATCGTTCCCGAACATTGAAGGTAGATGTGAGGCAAAGAGGAGAATTGGCTGAATTGAAACAATATCGGCTTAGAATGCTGTATTACTGAGAATCTTATGTCCATGTCACTGTCATAGGATGGACCTTGATGTTGAAAGTTATTATTGCAATATTTTCCATACCATGAAAGGAATCCTTCTCATCCAGAGCACATATGCCAGGAGAAATGTAATCTGCTACTATATGCAGAGCAGCACTGGACTTTTTCAACATTTAAATAGACATCTTTATATTAGTATCGATATAAAATTAACTCTAATTGAGGAGTGTTAAGCCTTTTTGGTAGTAGTAGTAATAAACATTAACATAGTTAGTTAGGTCAACTTTAAGTAGATGTTGACTTAGCAGTTCCATATTAATCTTAAAATTTTTGTGCAAATAGTCAAAGTGAATCTAATATTAATCTTAATCTTCACTTTTGACAGTCGCAAGTCTTAAATAATATAATCCTAATCAGTACCTCTAATAAATTGATGATTGAATTGATGTTTGATTAGACAATAAATTGTAATAAGCTAGCTTAAACTAAACGTTTTGCTGGTAGACTGATTCAAAACCATTTGCACCTTAACTTAGGCCAATTTACACTTCAACTTACCAATTGGTACTGTCACACTGACGTAGGAGTGTTCCATTCATTGTAAGTTGATTCCAACAAAATCTATTCCCTTCCGAATCAAAGAGTATGGTTTACATTTGGATGGACTTCTGATTTCACATTGCCTTTCTCAGCTGCTGTTTAGATTATGATTACAATATAGATATTTATGGTTCCCGGACAAAAGCCCCCCCCGGACAAAAGCCCTCCCGGACAAAAGCCCCCCGGACAAAAGCTCCCCCGGACAAAAGCCCTCCCCGGACAAAAGCCCCCCGGATAGAAGCCCACCCAGACAAAAGCCCCCCGGACAAAAGCCCCCCAGGACATCATAGATATACACATAACATACTGTGTTATTGATACACATATTATAATAGAGGAGACATTAGTTAACAATGGAGTTTTTGCTCTTTATATATATAGTGTCTTGAATTTAATAGAGCCTACTTAAATATGCTCAACAAAAGGACTGCATTTTTTCCAAATTAATGCATTAACAAGAACACGAACTACAAATAAAAGCCTAATAATATATCTGTAACTGAGGACCTATTAGCTTCAATGACAGTTTTGTCAATAATGTTCTTTTGAAGGCCTACGCCTGCTTCGATTGGATTTATGTCCATTTCAAAACACAATGTAAGAAAAGTGAAAATACCATATAAACTATTTAGACTTTAGTCCATTGTGTAATTTGTGTTCATCGCCCCATTAGAGCGTCAGTAGACCACTGCTTCAAGTTTGCGCATTATCATAGAACTTGATATATATTCTTACTCAAAGTCTGTTTTCTCGCTCCGTTTTCTCTATTTGTAATAACAAATAGAATACTCGCATATGTAGTAGTAGATGAGCATAATATCATATTCTGTAGGTTTATATATATATATATATATATATTCTTTCTTCAGTGCACTGCCAAGTGGAAGGTTCAAGGTACATATTCATACTCAAAGTCTGTTTTCTCGCTCCATAAGAACACTCCTTAGATCAGCAAGTTAATCCCTTCACAAAGTCTCTGCCTTATCCATACCTTATGTAGCCTATAGCTTGGGAAAAATATGGCCTCCGAGGTGGTTTCCGATTGCCTTCCTCAGTTCGGTGGATTAATTGCCATTTAATCCTGGGGGAAAGTATTTCATGGTGAGGAGGGTCCCCTCTAGCCATCCTCAGCTCCTGCCTTTAGTTGCCTCTTACGTACACGCGGCAGATTGTTTGCGGTTTCCCTATTCTGCAGTGGTCCAACCACACTCGAGCACAACACGGGGATTGCTGGATTATTAATATTAAATAGGCTAATTGGGGTTTCCCTCGTCTAGATATCTAACAATTGTATTCAGCACCCCAGCCGATAAAACAACGATTGTAATTGATAAAATTGTCCTTTGATGCAAATCCTTTAACAGATTTAAAGACAACCAAATGCATTTCCGCCACTGACCTATTATATATATATATATATATATATATATATATATATATATATATACATGTATATATATACATGTATATATATATATATATATATATATATATATATATGTATATATATATATATATACTTCTTTACTTCTTAGGCTATATAGTTCACTGGCTGCGTGCTTAAAATTATTGCTATTTAGACCCAATTTGTTAACAATAATTTCTACGGGTAATTTAAGGAACAAGGAATTAATTTCCAACAATATAGGCGGTGAGAAGCTGTATTATAAAGGCTACATGTATACTAAGAAGAAGGTTTAAGGATCGCAAATTAGATGGGAGTGTAGCATGAGAAAATTTCATAGTTGCAAGGGTGCTAAATTTCACTACAACATTGAATTTGTATTTATGGTAATACAACTTTTACAAAAGACATTTCACTGAATTTCGGCATGAGCTGTCGAAACGGTAATACATCTTGACTTAATGAGAAGAATTTGGCCAATGGCAAACGTTCTTTTATTATTTGAAAAACTGCATACGATTTTATTTCGCCTGATAGGCTGATTATGGCGAGGTGAACCCCTGTGCCTTCCTCTGCTTCGACTAACATTTACTGGGCAGGGGCGTCAGAACTACAGTTCTAATTAAAAAATGCTAATAATTATGTTCTTTTGTTCAACTGATCTCTTGAGTCCGGGGGGGCTTTTGTCCGGGGGGCTTTTGTCCGGGAGGGCTTTTGTCCAGGGGGGCTTTTGTCCGGGGGGCTTTTGTCCGGGGGGCTTTTGTCCGGAAGGACTTTGTCCGAAAGGGCTTTTGTCCGTACACCGATATTTATAACTTGAGCAACATGAGCGGTTTACTGGTGGTCAGTTCTTCAGTAGTGGTATGGACACAACACTAGTTTTCATCTTTATTAGTGCCTTCTACAAGTATTCTGAACTGATTTTCTGAATTTTGCACCATTTTAAGACTCTTTTGTGCTCGTCAGCTTGGATTTCATGGTGTTTGATGTAGTCATTGCGTAGTCATTGACATGTGTAGAACTGTAATTGTTGCTTTTGCTAATCATTTATAAGTTGTGTGAATTCTTATCAAAATTCAAAGAGTATTCTACACAGACTCTGATTATAATTATGATATATAATTATTAACCAAAGCTTGCTAACTTAGTAATTTTAGTGATTTTTCATTGACACACATAATGATTATAATGCCATTCGTATTCACTTTTGTGATTTACTTACAGATTGATAATGTAGTATTGCTAATTTGACTTCAAAGTGTTGGTGATGGGATCTAATGTTATTTATTTTACAATAAATAGTAAATAATATAAAACTTTTAATTCTCATAATTTGAAATTACAGCGGCAATTCTTGATTGTCTATTTTACAAAACTTAATAGCTCATTATTTGCATTGTTAGTAGTTAAGAACTGGGACAAAAGGAATTAAATGTTTTTCTAGAAGTGACTGTAAGGTGTATGGTGTCTTATGAAAGTAGGTTTTTTTCTTCATATGCTACACTCATGGCCGTATTTACTAGTGAGATAAGTAAGTCTTTAAACCTCAACAGTTGCGTAAACGCTGTTTAATCATTATTTGATGATAGTATTGTAACATAATAATAACTTGCAGTGAAGCTGGTAAGCCAGTAACCTATGTTTGTAGAGTAATAGTCCAGCAGCTGTAGGAGATGAGGCCTTGGGAGCTGGACTGTTTCACAGATCTCCATCGCGACGACGGCTCATTATAGATTTACCAAAGGCGAGAGCTCTGTTCCACAGAGACGAGTCCATACCCGAGGTATACTCATTTTAATTGAGTCACTCCTTCCTATTATTTCTGTTTGTCTTTTTCCTGATGCCCAAAAGCATAAGCTTTGTATAGAAACTCTCTCTCTCTCGTCTCTGAAGCTCTGCCAAGTGGCATGTTCGAGATACATATTCCTACTCATAGTATGCTTTTAATTCCATGAAGTCGATGAACAGATTAATTTCTTCTCAAAAGACTGTGCTTTATCGTCACAGTAATGTAGCCTATAGATGGGCAAAGTATGTCTTCTAAAGTGGCTTCACTTTGACTTTCTCAGTTATTGCTTTGTAACCTCTTGCGACACTAGCAGGTTTATTCCTAAGTGGGTGGCTCTGAGTCAATGCTTGAGAGATTCTCTATGAAAATCAGCTTCAGATGGCTGGTGTTATATGGTATATTGATAATGCCAAATGTTGTATTTTATATTGTTAATGCCGTGGCTGAATTTCAAATCAAAGTTATATTAAGAATTTGTATTGATGACCATTTTGTACTGATATGAAACAAGAATTTTTCGACCATATAGTTCAACCTTTCTGAGTCAGTCTGGAGTCCGACAATAATCAGAGATCTATGCAAAAACTAAATGGTCCAAGATTCAAACTGCTATGATTTCTTTTTTGCATTAATCGGATAGAAACTAATTTGTGCATAACAAAGTAACTAATCTTAATTTAAAATATAATGTAATTATTATGTAATTTTTTGTGGTCTTTTTAATGAATTTTTGTATCTTAGTATTTATTGTATATATTTTTTGATTAAGCATTATATTTTGGAGTGAAAATTCATCTTCTATAAATGCTAAAAAGTTGACATATCTTTAAAAAGAACTGGTTGCAATATAGAAATTCTTTTAGGAGATTTGATTTTATAATATGTACCCTATTCACTGTTTGTAGACATCAATCCTGTTTGAAATGTATGCTATTAGTATTAGAAACTTATTTAGTGGTGGTTGGAATATTTTTGTAGAAACATATTTAGAGGTCGTTGGATTTTAAGGTTATTCTTTGTGATTGGGAGCATATTTTAATTAAGGACAAAACTCTATAAACAGTAATTACCCACTGCTGGAGACCGAGCGAGATTAAGATAAATGTCTTCTGCACAGATAATTAATTATGGCTGGTCTCTGCCTCAAAAGTATGCTTCATACTTGTCTGTCTAGTTATTTGATTTTTAAACAGCCCAGATTAGTAAATATTTGTCTCTAAAGTTAAGGTATTTATAATATACTATATTTAAAATATGCTCTCCTTTTCATTGGAAATAATGCACTGTTTCATCTTACACACGTACAATTCAGAAGATCCCTTTCGTAAGCAGGTTATAAAAGTTTCCCATTCTGATTGGTATGAGTCAAAACATGGGAAGTCTTGTAGTTGACACCACCTTTAATTATAATAATAATAAAGGTTTAACGTCCGTTTCCTCATACAAGGTTGATTTCAAGGCCATGATCCTAATTCATTACTATTTAATAGTCTAGATTAGTGTTTGCAATTGTTGTAAATATTCAGGTTGATGTGAAACAAATTGCAATCATTCAATGCTATATAATGACGTATGAGAAAGAGAGAGTAGTGTGTATGTGTTTTTGATAATTTAGAAATATAACTTACAAGTCTGTTTCTAATAGTATAATCATTATTCTGGTTACCATTTGACTGCAAAATGTAAATTTTTCTTTCATTGTATGAGAAGAAAATAGGCTCACATCTTTAATCTGTACTGAGATAATTTTAGGTTATGGCACTCTTACTATATTACTGGTGCCAGTTAGATATCATAGACTGATGGACGGACATTTATTTGATAAGCAGCATGTGTAGGTTACAATCTTACTCGTACTGTCTCACACAGTGCTTTTCTTAAATCTTTAAACTTTTCTGCCTTTTTCTTGCATTATTTTAGGATGACTCAGACTCGGGGTATCATACTGCTAATAGCTCGTTAGTGGGAACCACGAATCATGCAAAAGCTAATTCTAGTGCCTCACCACGTAGAGCTCAGGCTATACGTAATGCTTCTGGTGCTACTTCATCACCCGGAGCTCAAGCTGCAGGTACTGCTGGTGCAGAAAATGATAGGGTGTTGAGCGAGTTACAAGAACTTCAAAGAAGAATTAACGCCTTCAACAGGGATAGTCCTAATAGTCACGGGCTGCTCATTGAAATGGTTTGACCTTTTTGTTGAATAATATATGATCTTTATTTACCAAAATACATGGCATGAACAAGAACAGAAATGAAAAAAAACAAAAATAACTAACGAACAGAACAACAGAAATTACGGATAAACCATCAAAGAGTCTGTAAGTAGAAAAATATAAACTAAAATCGCCGTTTCCATAAAGAAATTAGGTTAATATACCTTCAAAATAAGTCCAAACTTTATGTCTTATTTAAAATTTATGTCTTATAATAAAGCTTTGCTTGCTCTCTGATGTTTACAATAGATCTATGTCTGTATCTCGAGCCATTTATGACTTTCACATTGGTCCTAGTTTATGTAAGTACGTAATATTAGAAATCAAAAAGTATGTCTGCTTAATGGTTAACATGATTATACATGTATGCTAAAGAAAGGAACAACCGAATATGCAAAACTAAAATGCAGAAGAACAGAATGGAAGTTCCAATATAGTCGTATTTGTGCAATACACAAGATAAATAATAAATTAGCATTGTTTTTTTGTTTAACTGGTCACTGTAATTTACCACTAAATGGATCTGTTGTTATCGATGTAAGGTATATATATAATATTATTTTTATATATTATTAATATATATATATATATATATATATATATGATATATATATATATATATATATATATATATATATATATATAGAGATATTGTTTGTAGCCTGATGATCAAGACAGACGGTATTTTGGGGCTGTACGTATTCACATGAATCTTATACGTCCAATAAAACTCTGCACAACCGCTCGACCTCCATCTCTCTGTCACACAGACACGTTAAACGATGAAACATTCTCTCATGAACATGTGAGATCACGTCTTTCTACATTCCCAAACACTCGACTGTTGTGCATATCAACAGGTCTGTCGCATGCAGCATTTCATATGTCCTCTAATATACAATTTGTAGTACACTTTTAAGTTAAATTTGCCTACTGCATATCTGTATATACAGTATATCAATTGAATATCAAAGTTCTGTATATTCGAAACTGTGAAAGATTTAATATATATATATATATATATATAATATATATATATATATATATATATATATATATATATATATATATATATACTGTATTATATATATATACTGTATATATTATATATATATTAATATAAATGTACTGCATATCTAAGTTCTTTATATTAGAAATTGTGGATATATAGATATTATTTATAGCCTGATGATCAAGACAGACGGTATATTATATATATATATATATATATTATATATATATATATATATATATATATATATATATATATATATATATATATATTGATATAAATGTACTGCATATCTAAGTTCTTTATATTAGAAATTGTGGAAGATTTAAATGTTAGTGTAATGAGTATGACTTTTTACTTTAGAAGCATTGCTGGCTGCAATATATAATCAAGACTCAAAATCATATCTTATTTTTGAAACCTGTTTGGACGATTTTAATGGCTGTCATCTTTTGTGTAACATAGAATTTTAATATCAATCAATCAATAAGAATTTAACGGCCGTTTCCTCGCCGTAAGGCAATGTTAGGGACATCTCTTGCACATTCTGCACCAACAAGCGCAAATGCGCCACACCATGACGACTGAGTTTACAGAGACCACAAGAGAAAGCGAGATCGAAACAACGCAAGTACAGAATCAAAGGCATGCAGGTCAAAACTTAGACATATGGCGGAAAGAGATGGGTTTTTAGCTTACCAAGGGAAGTGGTAATACTGGTTTAAGATCGAAGATCTTGTGGCATAGAGTTGCATATTCTCGGAGCAGAAAACATGAAGGAGCATCTTCCCACTTCAGATTTAATGTTTGGTACAGTGAGAAGGTTTTTACTAGAGGAGCGAAGACTACGAAGACTTTCCGCCATAGGCCTAAATTTTGACCCGTTTGCCTTGTATCATGGACTTGCACTGTTTTGATCTCTCTTTCTCTTGTGGTCTCTGTGTACTCAGTCGTCAACGTGTGGTGCTTTGGATCTGTTTTTGTAGAGTCTGCAAGAGACGTCCCTGACATTGCCCTATGGCGAGGAATCGGACGTTAAATTCTTATTGATTGATTGATCAATTATCGTGGATTTGATATCTATCTGGTAAAGCTTGTCTGTAGCATTAATAATTATTATGTAAAATATTGCAGCATACGTTCATCATCATCATCATCATCTTCCCTTAAATCCCAGTTTAACCAGGGTCGGGATACGAATAGACTTTCTTCAGTCCTCCCTGTCCCACACCATATCATCAGTCAATCCCCTATTTTTCATGTCCTTCTTAATTACCGCATCCCAAGTCAATTGTGGTCTACCTCTCTCAAGCTTAACATCCAGTTCTTTCCTCCAAACTCTCTTTACTACATCTTCATCTGCCTTTCTCACAATATGCCCATACCATCTCAATCTCGACTGAGCCAACCTATCCCCGATCCCCTCAACATTTAAATTCATCCTCACATATTCATTTTCCATTCTGTCCTTCCTAGTTCTTCCACACATTAGACGCAACATTCTCATTTCTGCCACATGCAAACTCTGCAAATGTTCCTTTTATTGCAGCATACGTTATGTACTGATATTAATTAAATGTCATAATTTCTGTCAGAGGGCTTGTATTGATGTTTTATAGTGATACCGGAACTAAGCAAGTTATTCGCACATTACTTGACAAGTTTAGAATTGCTGATAATCCTCGCAAGTTTGCTCTCTATGAGAAGAAAGCAGCAAATGATAAAATAGGTTAAATATTCATCTACTATCTATTATGTAGAAATAGGTTAAATATTCAGCTACTAGCTATTATGTAAAAATAGGTTAAATATTCAGCTACTAGCTATTATGTAGCTAGCTACTAGCTACTAGTATATTTGTTGTTACTTTATTAAATAAATATAATTCAAGAAATAGTGTTTAATTAAATGGATGAATCATTTTATCAAAATAATTATAGTTGCAGGTGTGGTGGATACTACAATTTCAGTAATTATTTAGTTTAGTGAAAGAGTTTGAACTGATTAAACTTCGTTTAATGTACTGCTAACAGTGCCAAGTATCAAATCTTCAATATAAATTTTCACTGATTTTCGCGTTTATTTTTGCTTCTAGTAGTTTCTTCATAATTATATAGCTTTACCAGTTCGTTTCATAGCATTAGGCTCTGACATCCTTGAAATCTTTGTTTACTTTTTTTTCTACTATTTGGAAGTTATGAAGATGCTATCAGCACTTTTCTTAGTAATAGCTGAATAAATTCTGTTTGATGAAATAGAGATTAAGGCGATTTAAGGTTAAATTTTCATTTGCTTTCCGCCTGTAATCTTAGGAGTAATTCCTCGTTGTATGCCAAACTCTCACTATCAGATTCGTACGGTGTGGTTTGCTGAGGCATGTGTTTGAAGAAAAAACTACAATATAATTAAAAAATATCACATACGTTCTATACACTAAAACTTTTAAAATAATATTGAGTAGCTGTCTAGTAAGAGAGAGACCACTAGAACTTCGAAGTGACGAGTCGTTAAATCTTGAGATCTCTAGAACCTATAACTGTAGCAGGTTAGTAATGTTGAACTTAACTGACTGTATATGATTGGGGTCATTGTTCAGGAAGATGGAAGTGTGTGAGCAATCATTGGTATGTTTGTACATTATTGAGCGCAGTGTTGAGAAAGATGGAAGAGCATGAGCGACCGTTGTGCATGTTGCTCGAATGGGCTGATGAAGGGCTGCATAATCTCAAAGTCAATCAGTTCGTCCTGCAGGAGAACGACAGCGGCGAAATCAATGTACGTTTATAATCCAATTGATGCAGTGTTTTAATCATGTCACGTATGTTGTTCATTTAATGTCTCTGCTCTCATCCTGAAATCATGCTAGAGGCGACCTGACCTGAAGGAAACTATCGAGATAAAGTTGCAGATTTAATTAAGTTGACTATGACTGAACGTCTTGATTTGGATGTCATTGGCTCAGTACTGCCATGACACACATAAAACTATAAAATAATATCTAATGCAATGAGCAAGTACTGTCCGTCTGTCTGTCTGAAGTAGCACTGACGTCATTACGTCATATTTCTAATTCTAATTTGTAATTAATAATTCTAATTTAATTAAGAATTAAAAAATTCTAATTTGTAAACTAATGTGAATTAATAATTATATTTGTACTAGCAATGTTTATTTAATGTGCTAACAGTGGGACGAGTTTAGCTTGCCAGAGTTGAGCTGTTTTCTGGTACTGTTGGATCGCGAGGAGAACGAATACATTGATCAGCTTAGGAAGAAGTATCAGTCAGAAAAACTGCTCGTTAATCGACTGCTGAGAGAAAAACAATCGTCCATCCACGTTTAGCTGATGCCTCATTCAACTCTAATTTCTATGAACATTTCATTGCTATGCAGATCTCTAAATTTGTTAATCTGTGGTGTATCTGCTGTGGTGATTGATTCAGCCAATTTAATCAGAGATACATTTTCTAATGCCTCCCATCTCTGGTGGTGCTGGGCCTTAGCCTTAGAACAACAAAGGAAGATATAGCCAAACATGCTATAAAGTTGTAAAGTTAATTTTGACGTCCTTCTGTATTATACGGGATATTGTCTGAAATGGTCCGGCTGGGATTGGAACCGATAGCTACTACTTCTCAGGTAGACTTGATATCCTTTCGACCATTTAACTAGTCTGCCACGATCGTTTTGAGAGGACCATCAAGTCTGGATTTTACTCGACCTATGTGTCTGGTAGTCTTGGAATTAATCACGCAATCAACATTTCGTATTTTTTGTACGTTATATATTTGCTGCATTTTAGTTGGAACTGATGCAGTGGCAAATTAGATAAATGTGTTATTATACAGAGCTGATTTATTGCCTTTGTAGTTGTTATGGTTGACTTCTAGTCTCAAACTGTTTTTAGTGAATGAGGAGATTTTCGTATTAATTAATATTGGACTATTATTTTATAAATATTGTCACTCCTTTGATTTCTGTGTTGTACTCGTAAGATAAGATTTTTATTTAGTTTTGTTAATGCTAATGTTGTTGCAATTTGGATGTAAGCATTCTCGCAAATTGTAATCACATTATGATAGTATAAATTCCGAGTGTTAATGGCTAAGCTTATATGATATGAATATATTTCTTGCTATATTGCTGTTTGTTATTCTAGACTTTACCGAGCTTCTCTTTAATATGCATGACATATGGTTCCACCTGCAAGTGTCAGTAGGACGTTTGCCTTTTGATCAGAGGGCTGCTGAGTTTTATATTCAATTACAATATATTTGAGTGTTCTGAAGATCAGATTGGAGTCTTCTAAGATTATATACTTCATATGTTGATCTCTCCTTGTTTCTTCATAGTCACTCTGCTGTTGTTTGATGCATTTAGAAATCGGTTTTATGGAGTTAGCCTTTTTACAAACAGCTAAATTTAATTGAAAACGCATAAAAATACTAATTGATTGTTTTTATTAGTAATTGTTATTGTAAATTTTGTTGCAAATAGAATTAAGATTATGGATGTCAGTACTTCATTGTAATACGGTATTAGTGTGTAATTTCAAGCAAGCAATTATTCTATTGTTTGAGCACTTTTAGCATTGTTAGGTTCCACAGTGCATTGTTTTGTGCGAAGAAAGTAGTTATCTAGCTGGTGAATGTTACAAGGATGGAAATGTTACCGCAGCCAAGCATATAAGTTCCAGTCACTTATGGTTGGAATCGTACATAATGAGACTGTCAAATTCCCTGTTATAAAATTTGTATTTAGGCTACGGCAGAAGAGAAGCAATGCAGGTCTTCTGTCAACGAAGCTTTGAACATGAGAATGACGTCTTTAAAATGTTTTATGGATTTGGAGAGGGCCATTGACAGGATAAGCTCGATATGAAGATGAAAACGGAAGATAGATTAGAATGAAGGCGTTATTTTTCATGGACCTGTCAATGGGTAGTTCACTAAGAGAGGGAGAGAGAGAGAGGAGAGAAAGAGAGAGAGGGAGAGAGATAGAATGATACATTTTTGAGGTATGGGATTGCGTTGATATAACACTTCACATTCATCATTTCTAAACTAACGTAAGATTGTTGTGCCTTTCAATGCATAATGACTGAGTCGTAGTTTGTTGGTCATTGTAGTCTATATCAGTACTTTCTTTTTAGTTTTCTCTGAGGCAATGCTAAATCTTAAATTCAATTTCTCGATAATAAGCGATGCAGTGAATTTTATCAATTTGACTTTGACGGGGTTTTAGGGAATTGGCAAAAACCTGCATGTCATAAAACAAAGTTAGCTATGTCTAGCCCAGTTAGTACTTGGATGCTCTTCGTCCACGCTATCTGAAATGTACTATACTGCATTATAGGCAGCAATTATTAATAATCATAGACAGAATCAAGTAAATAATAGCTACAACTTGCGCAAAGAAACTTTGTATCACCTGCTTTCGTCATGTGTCAACCAAATGGAAATTAGAGAAATGATGCTAGGATCGGTTAGTTGTCTGTTGTCGCGGATTGCTAGGCTTTGGATTCATATCCATTGTTTTGTCGTAACTGATATACTTTAGAAACTGACGTTAAACTTTCTTTAGCCTCATGCTGACGATGTCTGTATGTGCTCAGGTGACTCTGACATTGCATGCAATGAAATAATTGTAGTTAATTTCTCGAAAATCTTCAAATTCTTCCACATACTATGCACAATATTTGGCTAGTAAATGCACACTAGAATATAATTTACTCATCGTGAGCAGTGTTTAATTCAATTTGTACAATTTTACAGCTTAATTATTGTTTGATACACGATATTTGTTTGTAATTCCTTGTGTCTTGCAACACAAGTTTTACTGTATGAAAATTAGCGATGCTATAATAAAAAAATTAACGAGTTATGTATAACGATATATATTCAGAATTACACTTAACGTCATGCCTAATACGAAATGGTACCGTTATTGTTTTGTATTAATTTTGGAATACACAATGATGTAAAAGGTCTGCAGGTATCAAAAATTGTTAAACTTGCACGCTGACTAATTGAAATTTGCTATTATTATTTGGCTTTTTTCTCTGATTGTTATGAATTATGAATATATTTTACTATTTCCCTGCTTTGCATAACTAAATCTGTCCTTTGTCTTACTCGCGAAGGTTCTGTGTGGGAATTGATTGCTAAGAAGTGACTGAATGAATTATTGCTTGGTGAATTATCATTTTCAGATTATAAAGCTGCAATATAGCTAAGGCTAGCGTTATTCTCCGTATCCACCTGTGTACTGTCAGAGAGTGTCCAGAGGTTGGTTTTCAACCCGTTCCTGCTTATCTGACAAGCTCTCAATGAACTGTAACTCAAGCCGATACAGTAAATGAATTACTTGATGAAATATCAGTAAATCTGATGATCGAAGCAATGATTTAATTTAGTGGCTCAGTTTTATCTGCTTTCTTTTCATTGTCTGATCTGGTTTGCATGCATAGCTGGCTTCAGCTATAGAGCTACTCTAATTAACTTAGCAAAGATGGTTCATTGCGCACGATTTGGTTGTAAAATGGTTTGTGTAGAATATTGCTTAAAATAAATTTATTGTATTTTTTTTACCTTTTTGTCTTTTATACATATATATCTTATAGTTTGTGTTGAGTCCGGGCACTGAAGATTAGACTAGCCGCTAGCGCGTGTCGTAAGAGGCTACTAAGCAAGAACTGAGGAAGTCAATGGGAAACCACCTCAGGAGCCTTATTTATCCCAAGCTATGGGGTAAATAAGGTACGGAGTAGGCATTGCCTTTTGTAAAGTGATTAAATTGTTGATCTACAGAGTGCGCGTTTAGTTTAGTGAGCGGTGTTATGGATACATAATTATTTAAAATTATTCACATCTTAGTAATGATGCAATATAGGCGTCATTTTGTTGATAATTATGGTAGTGAATAGGCTTATTGAATTTAACGCTTTATAAACTGTCTCTTATTGGTTTTAAAAATAAGTTTTGCTTATGTATTTCCAGAGTAAAATGCTTGTGAAAGTGTTGCTTTAAGTTGACATGTAACTTGTAAGTTGACATGTAACAGACGTTCATTCAACAATCTGGAACTCTTTACCTGCTAATCTTTGTTTTTCTCTTTCAACATTCTCTAGCTTAAAACTTACCTTTTCCCACCATCGACATAATCAATCTACCTTGACCATTTTTTGATCACCGAACTGGCTTTCGTTTAAGACCTTACTTCTCCTCAGCACATTTCTTTCGCAGATTGGTCTGGGTGAATTGATCTGTAGTGATGTGTGCTGTTGGGGACGTCCCTGACATCATCCCTGGATGAGGAAACGGACGTTAAACCTTTATTATTATTTATTATTATGTATTTCCAGAGTAAAATGCATGTGAAAGTGTCGCTTTAAGTTGACATGTAACTATACTATTCACCGTATTACTGAGCGAACACAATCATGTTCAGCGTACAATTCTATATTGCTATTTAGTTAATTGCAAAGGACTTACTGTGCTTGTCTATGCTTGTTGTGCTTATAAATTCATAACTGATGGAGTATTTAAATACTGCATTGGATATGTCGTTTGATTGATAACTGGTAAGTTGAATTTTTATCAACTGTTATGCCTGCTGGGCGTTATTTTCATGTTTAGCAACACGTTCATACGGCGACATTTGGACGAGCTCTATATTACTGAATGGTGTATTGCTTGAAGTTTTGATGTATGGTGACAGTTGTCTATGAGCAATTATATTATTAGTGGCGCGGTCCTCAAATATTTGTTCGCCTCAATCATCCTCCCCACCCGCCTTCTGCAATGTTACTGCATCTTAAATCAAAATAAACATCTTCCATCGAGCATCTGAAGATGTTAGTAGATTTATCTTTTAGTGTACAATCAAATGGCTATTCCAAGCTTCATAATCTTATCCACAATCTTCTTTCACAAATCACTAAAAGCACTCCATCAACAAACGTAGGCATTCTATCTGTAAATATTCTCCTCTATTGATTCTGATATAGCCCTTAGCTATAGAAAAGTGCATCATCTGAGAAAATTTTCAAGTGTCTTTTCAACTCGTATTCTGTCGCCTCATGTGACACTAAAAGTTATGCGATTGGTGTAGTCTGCAATGGACCCACACTTGACGGGAAATCAGATTCTGTATATAGGTGTGCCAATGTGAATAATGTGTCCATGTGAAGTACGAATATTTGTATTGCTACAAAGTCTATTAATCTGGTTTAACTTGTCAAGTTTGATGACCGTTTAGCCATTTCATTATACATATCTCTGAACTGTTTCTCTCACATTCCCCAGTCAATAGATGATCAGTATTAAAATTATTAGTTAATTTTAGGAGAACAATTTGGAATACCTAACTGCTTCTATTTTATAATTACAGCTTTATGATTTGCCCGTATTATACAATATCTTTTTGAAACGATGCTTGTTTAATGCAGGTAACTGGTTTAGAATATTTGCGCGTGAGGCACTGGTTATGTATTGGGTATATTATCTATTTAGAAAATATTTATGTAGCTAGTGTACAGAGGTTTGTGCTTTGGTTATGAGTCATATGTATAGTCGTATTTATATGGAATTTACTATGTAGTTCAATCATGATATATGTATGATATCGTTAATTTTACATTGGCAATTCATCGCAATTATGAAAGCCTATAAAATTATGCCTTGATGCAAGATTTCGTCTGTTTATTTTGTTGTTGGCTAATTAATTATTTTTAGTTCTCTAATTTTCTCTATTGATCTTTTTCGTGCTTCAAAAGATTATTGTTTTAAAAGAAATTTAATTCTAAAGCAATAAATTGTATTTTTTGCAGTTCGTTTAAAAATCTAACCGTTCGTATTTATATAAAATAAAATTGACCATATTGGATGCATTTACATATTTATTGGTTCAAGTAAGAGGTTACACGAAATGATTGTCGATTGTTTTACCGCATTAGAAATATTAGTAATAGTAATCGTCCTCGCTTCATAACTGTCTGAATCTGCCTATAAGAGAGACTTGACCTATCAGCACAGAATACTGACGGAACGAAGGGGTCGCAAATTAGCGCACTAGGTTTAGCTGTGCCTCAATAAACGAAGTTAAGTCGGGTTCGGTAAGCACGTGGATGGGTGACCACTTTGAAAGACTGAGTGTTGACAACTTTGAATGAAAAAATCCTACGGTATTGGAATGTTATTCAGAAATCCGCATCGGCTGCGAAATCACTGCGCTATCAAAGGCTATGATTACTAATAAACGTGGAGAGGAGGCGGAAATACTGACAACTATTATAAACAGAAACTAATGTGTCGCGTTAATATGTAGCCTATATAATGGACTGTTTTGATTTACCGCTTCTCCACTACAGGCATTGTCTTCTAACAATTAAAAAATGTTATCAATCCAGACAATCACGAGTTCAAATCGTTACTATGTTAGAATATCTCATGCACTAATTACAGAATTTATCAAATTAATTTCACTGCGGTTCGAGCAAGAAGTGAAAAAGTATATTTTAGCTTGTACTCGAGTCCGCGCGAATACTTAGCAGAAAACACACTCTCTTGAGTCTTCATTCTACTAGTGCATTCAAAATTAATCTGTGCCAAGGGGCCTTAAGTGCTATTCCTGATGACAGAATATTACCATTTTGTAATTAAACATGAATAAAGTATTCACTCATAATTATGATTAAAATTGCATAGTTCATGTTATCATATAAATCTCATTTTGGCATGATGAGTTGTTCCAAATAAGTAACAAATAGTTGAAAAGCCTCAGTCCTTTTAATAATGACAAAGATGTATGGACGCCAGCTGATAAATATGCTTACTTTGATTTTTATTTGTAATTTATGTATCATAACTGAAATATGAGACTGAAGTATGCAGTAGGATTTCGCAAGCAACAGACGCATTCTGTAATATAAGAGAAAAAATCGAACTTTTAACAAAAGGTCCAAAAGCGGAACACGGATTAAGATATTGAAAACCTAGGTATGGACCACACTATTATATGGATACGAAACATGGACATTAAGGAAGAAAGATATCAGGAAACTAGACGCATTGGAAATGTGGATATAGAGAGGAATGGAAAGGATTAGCTGGACTCAAAACGTTACAAATGAGGAAGTTCTGAAAAGAGTTGGCAGAGATAGATAGTTGATAAATGCATTAAGAAATAGTAAGAAGAGTTGGATAGGATATATTCTAAGGGGAAAGTCTACTAAAAGAGGTCATGGAAGACATTCGAAGGAAATAGAGCTGAGGCAGGTCGAGATTAGGAATGTTAGATGATTTAAAGAACCACTCATATATGGACATGAATAGTGAGTGAAGGCGTTATGCACCATACGCCTACTAGTAAGCGGCGCACTAAGAGAGAGTATCAGAACTTTGGAATATAACTAAAACTGCGAAATTTGTATTCTATCCATTCCATATAATATATATATATATATATATATATATATATATATATATATATGTATATATATATATTATACACATATTATACTGATAATATTATATATATATATTTTTTTCATATATAATTCTTTTTATATTCTGTTAAGAATATAAAAAGTAAGAGATGGAATTTGAACGGATTGAACGAGAAAAGAAGTCAGTTTCAGGAAGCAGTTGAAAGAAAAGGTAAGGAAATGAAGGACTACGAAAGAACAGAGGTAAATGAAAGATGGTGTCAGCTAAAAGAAGCTATTAAAATAGCTGCAAAAGAAGTTTATGGCTTTCTTAAAGCAAATACAGCTAAAAAACCTTGGATCACAAGCGAGATGCTAGACAAAATGGATGAAAGGAGGAAATGGAAAAGTATTGACACCAGTCATGGCCGAAGGAAATACAGAAGCTTAAACAGTGAACTTAGAAGAATTACAGACAAAGCAAAAGATCATTGGTGGAGTGAAAAGTGTGATGATTTAGCAAAATATGACAGTAGAGGAAGGTCGGATCTATTATACCAGTAAGTCAGGATATTAACAAGAACCGATAAGAAAAAGAAAGGAGATGCCATTAGTGTAATGGGTAAAGGTGGGGAATTGAAGACAGAGCAGGAAGAAGTAAAAGAAAGATGGAGAGAATATGTAGAGGAATTGTATGATAAGGTGGGAAACCAGTTCAAGAGGATTTTAAAATAGAAGAAGAGAATATCATAGAAGACGATAAAAGGTGCCCCGATTTAACGAAGGTGGAAATTTATTCTGCAATTAACATATATGAAGAAGGGGAAGCCAGCCGGAATAGATGAAATCTCAGCAGAATTCTTGAAAATGTTGGAAGAAGAAACACTCAAAAAGTTAATGGAGGTATGTATGGAAGTGTACAGTACAGGTATTTGGCCAGACGACTTTACCAAGTCAGTGATGATTCCAATTCCCAAAAAAGTCAATGCTGTGGAGTGTTCGGAATACAGAACAATCAGCTTAATACCTCGTGCATCGAAGATCTTATTAAAGATAGTAAATAATCGCATTCAGTCGAAAGCATAGATGATACTGACCAAGACACAATTTGGTTTTAGGAAAGGATGCGGCACAAGAGAAGCAATAGGAGTAATGCAGGTTCTTTGCGAAAGAAGCTCAGAATATGTAAATGACGCCTTTGTATGCTTTGTAGACTTCGAGAAGGCCTTTGACAGATTTGATTGGATAACGATGATGAATATCTTAAAAGAATACTAATTGACTGGAGAGATAGAAGACTAATTTTGAACTTGTACATGAATCAAAGATCAGTAATCAAAATCCAACAAGAATACTCAGAAGAAGTGAAATAGGACGTGGAGTAAGACAAGGTTGTAGCATTTCGCCGCTGCTGTTTAACATTTACGCTGAGGCAATGATGGAGGAAGCCATGGAAGACTTGGAAGAAGGAATAAAAGTAGGAGGGAATTTGTTACAAGATGTACGATTTGCAGATGACCAAGGAATGGTAGCGGGCAGCGAGATTGGATTGCAGAAGATAATGGATAGGCTGAATGATACGGCCCTAAGATACGGCATGAAGATTAATACAAAAAAGACCAAGGTTATGAGAGTGTCCAATAATAAAGGTGAAGTTAATATCACATTAAATGGTACGAAATTGGAACAGGTAAGAGGAGCTTCAAACATTTGGGTCAAACTATAACCGATAATGGGAAATGTGAGACAGAAATATGCAGTAGGATTGCACAAGCAAAAACGGGCTTTTGGTAGTAGAAAAGAACTATTAACGAAAAATCCAAAGAAAGACACAACGATAAAGATAGTGAAAACTTTGGTTTGGACCACGCTATTGTATGTATGTGAAACATGGACCTTAAGAAAGGAAGATATTAGGAAACTGGAGGCATTGGAAATGTGGATTTGGAGAAGAGTGGAGAGGATTAGCTGGACTCAAAAGGTTACAAATGAGGAAGTCCTGGAGAGAGTTGGCACAGATGGACAGTTGATAAATGTATTAAGAAATAGGAAGAAGAGATGGATAAGACACATTCTAATGGGGGAAGGTCTAATAAAAGAGGTCATAGAAGGTAGAATGGAAGGAAAAAGAGGCAGGGGCAGGCCGAGAGTAGGTATGTTAGATTATTTAAAGACCCACTCATATGTGGAAATGAAGAGGAAGGCGGAAGACAGAGAAGAGTGGAGGCGTTATGTACCATGGACCTGCCAGTAGGCAGTGAACTAAGAGAGATTCTGTTCACAAAACTCATTCAAGATTTAGAATTTAGTAACTACCTAAAGCTCTTCTGGCGTAAAATCAACTAATGTATTATAGTTATCATTTGTATTTCATTTTTAGTTATGTGCTAGTAAGCAATTTTGTATTAAGTAAGAGCTACCTACTAGTTTAGTGTAAGATTGAAATATCGTAGTCTAGACGTAAAATAATAAATTACAAAGAATTTGTTTGAATTCGTACGTCAAGACGTCATAGATAAACAGTTCAACTAATAAACAATGTATGATTTGAAGAGCTTACGTGTATATCACAGTGAAATTAACATTGTTGAGTTAATTATCCATTTTACTTGTCCTGAGCAGCGAGCATATCCGAGCTTGTTGATCTGAGTACCTTAGGTAGAGTCGTTTAACATTTCATGACTTTTGCTAGAACGGACTTTTATACACGTACAATGAGCTATTTAAACAGTTTAGTGTCAGAGGTTGCAAAATCAAAAGCTCACAAGCGAAAGTGGCATAAACAGATTTATTTCCAGGAACAATAGAAATGGTCCCAGGAGCATACAGTACATGTATATATCAGTTGTATGATATTGGAATAAGATTTTAAGCTTTCATTTCTCTCAGTTATTAACGGTTGAGAATCTCTTTTAATGCCAATCAAGAAGATTTGGTACCTCCATACTTTCAATCAAATATAAGGCTCCCGTATTGGTTCCGAATGCTTGAGAATAGATCGACCATTTAATCTAGAGAAAGTCCCTAAAAATTAATCAAAATATGAACGGTAGGCCTATTTGTTACGTAGCCTTTTCCCTATGTTATGTCCAGGGTGTTTGAAGAATAGACCAATCAGTGACTGCGCGTGTCGTAGAAGACGACTACAGCACTAAGATCCAAACCAATATCAGGAAGTGCATTCGGTTGGTGAGCGTCTAAACTCCAGAAAAAATCTTATAAAACTAATAAAAGAATTTTATAGGGGAAATATAAGAGACTCTAAGAATCTCTATATACATGTATATATATATATATATATATATATATATATATATATATATCGTTATATATATATACATCTTAGTGCTCCGCCTACTGGCAGGTCCATGGCATATAACGCCTCTACTCTTCTCTGTTTTCCATTTTCCTCTCCATGTCCACATTTGAGAAGATTTTTGTGATATACCATTCTTTCTTGGGCGTTATGCTTTGACTAAGTGGGACCCCTATGCCTTCCTCAGCTTCGACTAACAGTTACTGTGTAGGGGCGTCATTCCCTGAAAAATTCCTTTTTACCAGCTGCAAAAATACCTATCGGCTATATATACAGTACCCCATGTTGTGTCCGAGAAACTAAAGAATAGACTAACCTACAACCTATCGTAAATTCGTCCATGGAAGGTACTGGAAAATTAAAAATTAGCTCAGAAAACATATTTTCCCTTATTATAGACCTTATCCACTCCACATAAAAAGTGTGGATAAGGCAAATTCGTATGTGAAAATATGTAATTAATGATTAAATAGTGTGAAAGGAGACTGTAAATATTACTATGTACCTTGGATTTGCCACTTTGCAGAACGCAGGAGAGGAAGGTACATACTTCAGTATGTACCTTCCATGGCCTATGCTTCTCGTCAATATTCTGTAAACTTTCATGTATAGACCTACGTATAGCCAAGTAAGAGTGTACTCGTCGTAGTGGTTCTTACTTATCTCATAAACTGGCGCACATTACGTATTGTGCGTAAGTAAATATATTAACACTACTCACAACAAGGATGTACAATTGTTTACATGTATTTTAAGAATTTCCACATTAGTTAATAGAATTATGACTGCAATTCATGCTCTAAACTTCGATTACAAACCTTAGCTGAAGTCGTTTGCGAGTTCTAGTTGGACTTGGAGTTTATTAAAGTTGTTTAGAGGGAAGCAGCGAAGTGATGAGCAAAGAAGAGCAATCTGAAGGTAAGCCGCATAATTTCTGTAGTTAATTCTACCGTAAAGTACGTTTACATTGTTTGAGTTACACTTTTATTACCTGAAAACTTCTAATCAACATCCTTATTGCATATTAATATCACATTGTATAATTATAATTTACCGGTATTTTAATTCAGTATTGATAATCATATAATAATAAATAATAATAATAAACATTTAACGTCCGCTTCCTCATACAAGGATGATGTCAGGAACGTCCCCCATCACATGTCACTACAAATCGATTCACCCCAAAAAGATCTGGAAAAACATGTGCTGAACAAAAAACAGCCAGGCTAGATAAAAAAAATCTATGGTGGGAATAGATGTGTTTTCAACCTACAACGGAAAAGTGGAAGTAGTAGAACACGAGCGAAGATCAGAAGGCAGAGAGTTCCAAACAATAGGGGCTGAGGAAGAAAGTCAACATCTACCAAAGGAGGTGAGAATATTAGGAATTTTGAGCATTTTGGTATCGGAAGAACGAAGCTTACGAGAAGTTTGATATTGAATTAGGGGATCAGAAAGGCAAGAAGGTTTACCAAAGAGAAGTGTTTTGAAAGTAAACAGAGCAATTTTATACATAATTATTTGAACCACAGGAAGCCAATGAAGATTATTAAGCAAGGAACTAGAGGTGGCTTAACGCCTTGAGGATCGGCAGACAACACGTGCCAGAGAATTATAAAGAGACAGAAATAGATCCTAAACGGTGCCGAATATAATTAATGCAGATATAGTGAAATATAATTAATGCAGAAGATCATTCAGACGTAAGCTTCGCTGGGATAGAGATATTTTGTGCACCTAAGATATAGATACAGATAGTCAATAGAAAATGTATCTAGATACAGATACAGATACAAGATACAAATCTACACACATCTCTAGATACTAGATAAACTTAAAAGTGTCTAGATAAAAAGATACTTTCCGTTATTAAAAGAGGTACAAATAATCTAAGGCATATTTTTAACTTCACCCGTATTTAATAATAACGATATACAGCGTGAAATACGTGGTATGTTTATGCGTACGAATGTATTAAAGCGTAGATTTGCTTGTTGCTCTCTTAATGTAAAGAAGGTCCTGTTCAAATCCTATTGTATGTGCTTCTATGATGTGGCACTATGGTCGTCGTTTACAATAGGTTCAATAGAAAAGTTTAGATTTTGCTATAATAAATGTATTAAAATATTTTTTGGATACAAACGTTACAGCAGCCTAACCATCGCGCTGCTAGAAACTGGATTGCTTAGTTTTGATGCTATCCTTTCTAATTACAGATTAAAGTTTAGATGTGCTTGCTGGATAATGCTAATATGCTAGTTAAGTGTTTTGATGTTCTGAGCTTATTATAGCTTTGTATGCCTAATTCTCTAAGTAATTGTCATATAGCTCAATCTATGCGCAGCCTATTTGCTTTTCTGGTTTTTGTTGCATTGTTGTATGTGCAAGATTCATGTATGGGTTATTTCGCCTGAAATAAAGCAATAAATAAATAAATAAATAAAAAATTTGCTTTACCGTTAGTCATATTTGTTATGATGTTTTTTTAAATTTTAATGTTGTGTTGCCATATAAGCCTCTTTTTTAATGTAACAAATTTCATTTCAGCATGTAGGCCTACATTTTGTTTCCTCGAGGCATATTAATATATACACTTATATCACGGATACCAGCATCTTTAAGGCGTTTGTCTGGACTTTGCTTTGAATATATACTGTTATACTTCCTGTATTTAGCCAAAAAGATACAATTACATTTTATTGCATATAGATACTCAACTGAAAATGTATCTAGATACAGTACAAGATATTAGTTATTTTATTATGTCTATACGTATCGAGATGATTTTATCTTACTTACTTTCTAGTACTGGACGTATGTCAGTTAACCAACCAGATTTGAATAATTATGAGAGTAGTTTAATGGCAATAAAAGCTTTAACGAAGAGCCATCATTTTCGTGCACCTCTTGAACGGGAAGAAGGTTCGAAGAATCCCACGGTCAATCGGCACCAATCGGTTAGAGCTCCATCCGTATACCAAAGGAAAGCAATAGCCAGGAAAGGATAAATTTGTAGGTACATGGAATGTAATCAGATTATAAAGAAACTGGATGGGTTCCTGAACGATGTAATATAGAGCAGAGAATGCAAAGAAAAAGTGTTCGAGGCAGATAGAGATCTAGGATAACAGACGATCTGATAACAAATTCGTATGTAGAGATGAAATGAAAGACTGAGGAGAGAATTGATTACAAGAGCAATAGCCCATAGGCCCATGGAACTGCTGTTCAGCAGTGCATAGGAGAGAGAGTAAGAGAGAGAGAGATATATATAATTATGATAAAATTCTGTCTTCTCTTGCTGTCTGTATTTTATAATTAGTCCGCACCTCCTTTCTAAAATGAGCGTGAATTTTTAATGAGTTGAAGCCAGTTTAGGTAGTTACTAGTATACATGTACATGTATATCTCGGTGATTTTGAAAACAATATGGATTGTTGCAGTGCCTGACGCAATCAGTAGTGCTAAAGGCTCAGTTGTGAGCGATAATGAAGAGCTGAGTGAAGCTGTCAGGTTGTCAGGGGCTGAACTCACATCAGGACAGGAGAACCCTGACGATCAGCCTTCTTCAAGACGTCAGCCGTCAGATGATGAAGCCTCGATAGCTTCCGGGCTGGATGAGACAACCAAAGAAGAAGTAGAAGGGCATAACGGCACGTGAGTTTGCCTTAAACTGTCTAAGCGAAATTACCCATATAGGAATATAGAATGTAGTTACGCAATTGTACAGGTATGACATTCTATAATATGTATTATATCAATTATCCATGTTGTGTCCGGATTGTTAAAGAACAGACCAATCGTGGACTACACGTGTCGTAAAAGGCGGCAAAGCACTAATATCCCAGACAACTTCAGAAAGGTCATTCGACTAGTGAGCGCCTGTACTTCAGAAATTTCTACAAAAATTTTATACAACGAATGGAAAAGTTTATCCCGCACTATTTAACTGGGTTCAAAGGAGGATCATGATAATGATGATGCATATATCAATTAATCTACTCATTAAAAACTATTTCAGGTGGCGTACGGGTGAAATTCATAGGGTCTTTTAACATGTCAATGGGAGGAGACAGTTCCCACAAGTCGGAAGATTTTCTCCCTCCGTAAACGCGATTTACATCCCTAGAGTGAAAAATCCTGTTGCTAAAAATCAACAAATAAAAAAGGCTATCCTAGCCAAAAACGTCACTTCGTTTTAGATAGGAAACTTAGAAAATTAAGACAGGTAAGGTTTTGACAGATGATGTCAGTGCTCATTTAGGAACATCTGATCACATTATAGAAATGTGCGCATATATCCCCTCCAGTGATCAATCAAACAATCAATAAGTAATTAAGCTAAATTCTTATTGATTGATTGATTGACTGTCTGATTGATTGATTATTCAAGAGCCAAACTCACAAGATGTTAGCTAGTGTTATTAACTAGATAATAACTAGTGTTATTATGATGCATATTTAACTTCAGGGCTGGACCTGGGAGCTATCGGTCTGGAAGTCATGCAGGATATGGGGTGGAAGACACAGATGATCTGAGTAGAAGAAGTGATGCTGAAGGAAACTCAATTAAAATCCAACTCCCTGAAGGTCATCATCTTGATGATCAAGGTTTCACTTTGCTTTCGTTTTCGTAATTGTAAGAGAAGTTACCTAATAGAAACGGCTATTCTGCACTTCTACGAGATTGACGAGATCGCTCACAACTGAGCCTTCAGCACTAAGCGAGCCTTGAAAACTAGCTATACACTGTAGGTTTTTAAACAAAATTCGTGATTTTCATTGAAATTGGTATGCGACAAAGAGTTTTAGAGAGGATAGTGATAAAATTTTAATAACCTTTAGACCAGCGCTAATATAATCATTGTTATGTAGTGTAATAATTTCACTGTTTGAAAATGAGATCGGAAAGAAGCTTGATCTGATCGACCCAAGCGAGTTATATATCTGAAATTAGAATTCATACCGTAATAAATAAATGATATCATCATCATCATCATCGTCTTCTTCTTCTTCCCTTGATTCCCAGTATAACTAGGGTCGGGATACGAATAGACTTTCTCAAACCCTCTATGTCCCACACCACACCACCAGCCAATCCCCTATTTGAGACTTTTCCATTCGTTAAAATTTTTGTAGCAATTTCTGGAGCCTAGGCGCTCACCAACCGAATGCCCTTTCTGACGTTGCTATGGATCTAAGTGTTTTAGTCGCCTTCTACGACACGTGCAGTCACCGGTTCGTCCATTCTTCAAACAACCCGGAAACAACACGGGGAAACTAAATGATATCATCATCATCATCATCATCATCATTCCCTTAAAACCCAGGTTAACCAGGGTCGGGATACGAATAGCCTTTCTCCAGTCCTCCCTGTCCCACACCATATCAGTCAATCCTCTATTTTTCATGTCCTTTGTCGTGAACAGCCTTGCTGCCTGTTCGTCCTCGAGCGGTTGTCTACTTCTGGACTCGCTCGCCGGTCGGCAGTGCTTCGAGACGGCAGCTTTTTCGTCGAATGTTTTACTAAGGGTACCGCTTGTCAGGAGGAACCGAGTTGCTGCTTCTTCGTCGGATGATATTTTTTTCCCCGGTATCATCCGTCTGGATAGACCTTTCTTGTTCATTTCCGACTGAGTAGGACAAGGTCCAACCCCCCTTGCCTACTTCGTTATTGGGTTCTCGGGAACCCGGTGTATAGCGTCCGCGCTGGCCCGAGTTGGGAGTAGAAGCGTACTCCACGTCTTCTACGTATTTAGGCGACGGCGGTTGAGTTTCTGCCATGCTCCCTTGGTAGATTCTATCCCGTAATATTCGTGGTTCTCGGGGCGAAATGATATGGTGACCCGAACCGGGAGTGGAAGCGTACTCCACGTCCGCTATATATTTAGGCGTTACGATTTAGTTTCTGCCCTGCTTCCTAACCTTCAAACTTGTAGTGATAGTTAATTATATGATTGGTTGTTTTAACTGCGACGAACTTTATTCTTCTTTATCCTATTAATTCTTCCCTATATCCTTTAGACTAGAATTATTCTTCCCTATCTCTTTTCCTACTTTGGTCTTTCCGTAGTTTCTACTGTCGACGTTGCTGAAGGTAGTATAATCGGCCTTCCGTGTAGTCGATGAGAAATTCGTTGATAGTCAACTGGTAATTGTTAATCCTGCTCCCGCCTGCAGAGACGAACTCAACCCAGGCAATGCCGTTGCTAGCCTCCCGCCTGCAGGGACACACTCGACCCAGGCGCTTAGCGAATACCCGCAGAGACGGACTCGACCCTGGTATCGCCGTGGACTACCAGCCTCTTACCTGGGCCTACCCAGGGGGACGCCAACACCACAATACAACAAATCGATACAACAACAAGACAAATACCGGGGGCTACGAACCTAGGCTAACAAGCGAGCTTGAAATCTTTCGGCTAAAAGAAGACCAGATTTCTGTATACTAATCGTACTTTTCCTTAGGATTAGGATATCACACTATCCTCCCTCGGTTCCCAGTACTTTCACGTAGAAGGTTCTGGCCTCCCTGAGTTACTGCGCAGACGAACCACGTAGAACCCAATCTGATTTTGTATGTATCAACGGCAACTTTATACTATACTACTCGAACGATCGACTTCAGCCAATCACAGCACTTCTCGCTTAGTCGACTTACGCGCCAGCGACGTCAGTTTGGAAATACCCTGCGTAATAAACTAGCTATACCGATCTAAAAGCTCGGCTTATATCATCTATTATAAATCTTTGGAAAAACCCTGCGTCACCTATTATTTTTAAATAACTGCAGTATTAATCTGCTTTCTTTCTATAATATAGATTTCCTAATATATATATTATGAACAAGGCGTGTTCATTAAATCCTTCTTAATTGCCGCATCCCAAGTCAATTGTGGTATACCTCTCTCTAGCTTACCATCCAGCTCTTCCCTCCAAACTCTCTTTTCTACATCCTCATCTGCCTTTAACACAATATGCCCATACCATCTCAATCTCGACTGAGCCAACCTATCCCCGATCCCCTCAACATTGAAATTCAATCTCACAAATTCATTTTCCATTCTCTTCTTCCTAGTTCTTCAACACATTAGACGCAACATTCTCATTTCTGCCACATGCAAACTTTGTAAATGTTCCCTTTTTAGAGCCCAACATTCCGAACCATACATCATTACTGGCCTTACCACAGAACTATAAAATTTGCCTTTCAGTCTTAGTGGGATTCTCCTATCACACAACACTCCACTAGCAGCCCTCCACTTTGCCCATCCAGCCTTAATCCTACTAGTAATCTCCTTTTCAAACTCCCAATTATCCCCTATTACGGATCCCAAATACTTAAAATCTGTTACCTTCTTTAGCTCCACACCCTGACTTATTACTCTATCTCCGTTTATCATCTCACCCTTCCATCTACTCTCTACATGCTCCATTTTTTCCTTATTCACCCTCAGTCCTTTACTTTCCAGTGCCTCTCTCGCGTTTTCCAACATCTCGCTTACTTTCTCCACAGTGTCTCCTACCAGAGCATCTGCAAATAGCATGCACCATAGGGCCTCCTTAATAACTCCCTTAAGCAACTCATCCATAATCAATATAAACAAATATGGACTTAGGGCTGATCCTTGATGTACCCCGATCTTCACATCAAAACTCTCAGATTGTCCTCTCTCCACTCTCACACTAGTCTTCACCCTGCTGTACATATCTTTGATTAACTCAACATACCTCCTGTTCACTTTCCTCTTCTTCCTCTCTCTCCCATAGCTTCATTGTATGGCTCAACAGCTAAAACTAAATGATATCACCTTTGGAAAATAACCCAATGTTATTTATTTATGCAGTGTTTTCTATATTGCAGAAGCCAGGCATGCTGAAGATCATGCGAGGGATCCTAGATTGCCCAACACCCCACCAGTGACGCCCGACCCCTCCTATATCCATCGCTCAGCCGACGTGGAGAACGCCGATGAGTCAGTGGCTCCAGATGATCCTGACTGTCTCACCTGCACTACTGCCATATATGGTTAGTGCTCCTGTAGTTGACTCATTCAAATTACTGAATTCGTTTAAGAATGGTTAAAAATTTATCTTTAGTATGTATCATAGTTAATTATCTCTTTATTTCGTTTTCTTTTTCTGCTGCGTTACTGCTAATAACTGTTCTACTCTTTGTTGCATGGCAACTTAACTATATGTTATCAAATAGTGATGAAATGGAGGAATAAATAATTATTTTATCACAGTATCAAAAAGGTTGAGTGCATTACATTGAGCTACGTTGAGAGTTTTACATCAGTCAGATAGTAGTAATAGATCTAATGCCTGGTTAAAAAGACAGTGAACAATGAAGACGTGAATAAAGTTCATATATATATGTAGTTTATCATCATCACCAGTTCCTTGTGTTCGTAGAGCGGCAATATTTATTAATTCATTTTGGTTATTATCAAATGTAACAGCTTCTTCCCGTGAGATGCTCAATGTTTTGAAGTTATTATTGACTGTGTTGCCAAAATAATCTTAGGTCTTCTTCTCATATTTTTCCTTGACTTGGTTTCCAGTTAATGGTGATCTTTGCACATAGCTTCAGACGTTCTTATTAAGTGCCCCAAGAATTTCAATCTTTTCCATTATTTCATCACAATCTTCGGGAACTATTTCTTCATCTAATAAAATTGTTTCTTAGCGAAGATTCTACTAAGGCATTTTTATGTCATAAAGTGAAAGTAATACCACGTCCCTGACATCATCCCTGGATGAGGAAACGGACGTTAAACCTTTATTATTATTATTATTATTATTATTATTAATATAATTTTTTCAATGACGAATTGAGATAAGGATTTGGTTGTATGTTACAGTGAATTTAATACACGGTGACACAAGTGAGGAAGTGAAGCTAAGGTTTCCTCTGAACCTCACAGCTCACAAGCTCAAGAAGTTCCTCTCGGATAAACTAAACATTCCTTCCCATCTACTACACATGAAAGTTAACGGTTGGTCTGAATCGAGTGTCATTCTATAAATTACACTGAGCTTCTTTGAAACTGAAAAGCATCAATGTAAGTAATAAATGACAGGTTACCTTTGCGCTTGAGAGAGCCTGAGAGAAGAATGAGACCCTGTGGCCTTGGTTAGAAGGGATATTTTTACGCCCATCGCAAAAATGGAAAGAAGCTAGCATGAATTTGAATTTTGAAGTAAAACATAATTGACAAATTAACTGATATCAACTCAATATTTTAGAGCAAGATAAAGGCTCACAGGCACAATGTTTATTTGATTGGACGCAGATAAACCGATTGGTGAGTATCAGCGTCTGGCTGAGCTGGGACTAGAAGCCGAGTCTGTGCTCGATGTCGAGGTAGAGAAGATGCAGTATATGATGGACACATTCCAGAGTCAAGTGGAAAAAGTTGGAAAGTTTCCGGGGATAATTATCGTCAGAGTCTCTGATGGTAAGTCGTCTCTTCCTAATTCCAGTAGCGTGTAGCTATCAATAATTTGAAATGCAAGTCGATTTAACTTTTCCATGGATGATGTCATGAAAATCCCCATTCGATTATATAATCATTGAAGCTCTAATACAAAAAACGAACGGAATGTATATTTATGTAATTCCAAATTATCCTACCTTTTAATTTTTCTACTGTGTCAGTTTTTCAAAACCCTTCCATTTGAGATTTAGGTAGGATTGAACTGTACCCAATTAAAGTGTTATTTAAACAACTGCTTCTTTATTTGACCAGCCTACATGTATGTGAAAGCACCGGCGGTAGAATGGTGAAATGAGTCGTTAGTATTAGCTAGTAGCTAAGGTAGTTAGTAATTAGTGTCGTTAGTAGATATTGTAGCTAGTATGCAGTAGCTTGTGACAATTTCTTTCTTCGTTCCATCCACGGCTTCATTCGACATTTCAGACCTTCAGTTGATATTTGAACCGATTATCTCCACCAGCTAAAACTTCACACTAACTAGTGGGTCTGTGCTAATTGACAAACTAATTGTTACGCAATTCACTACTGTATTTACTGTATTTATTTATACTGTACCTTGGAAGGTTAATCTTGTATCGGAGATTGCTGCAGATTGGCGCTATCAATAGCAAAAAAGGATTAATAATAACCTACCATGAACCTGTAAAGTGGTCTCGAAGACCACGCACCTCCCATACCACCGCTATAGAAATTGTCGGAGGTTATTATTAATTATTATTTATCATGTGTTGTGTCCGTGACACTGAAGAATAGACAAACCATTAACAACACGTGTCTAATATAGGCTGCATAAGGTATGGATAAGGCAATACCTTTTGTGAAACCATAAATTGTCGATAGACAGAGTGCTCGTTATGAAGCTTGACAGCAGACGAGTAGTAGGAATATGTACCATGGACCTGCCACTTGGCAGAACATTAGAGAGGTAGATTTACTGCTTAGCCTGTGCTGATCGGTAGATTACGGCTACGACAGACAGGTTGTAGTGGAGGTGGAACGAGAGGTTCAGCCCAAGCAGCTCTTTCTGGGTGGATACAGAGACAAAAGAACTGGAAAGAGTTATCATCACGCTCAGACTATCACGGGCTGGAAGCCACAAGGTTTTCTATCAACTCCTCTTATCAAAAATGAATGGCTCATTATGATTAATCGATCAAAATTCCAATCGATGTCTAATTGGCGTTCTGAATATGTAGACACATCAAAAATACCTAAGCAATATAATATTTTAACTACCAAACTATACGGCAGTTAATGCCATTTGGCTGATATCTGTTCATTTTTATGTCGTCTGTATTAATTACTACTGGCTTGATGTTTTAAACTTGCAATTGTTCAAAGAACCTGTGATTGTGTTGACTAGCACGTCTTGTGAACTGCGAGAGATTTATTTATGTCATCTTTCTAGGGGTCAAGCTTACCAACTCTATAGCACTAAGTTAGTAACCATCCATTTGCTTTATCTCTGATGTCCTATTAAATCCTATTACTTTCAATACTTCTTTTTAGTATTTTTGTCTTAGAAGCATTTAAGTCATGCTTTTTATATGATGTTAAATTAATGAGTGAATGAATAAGTGAGTGATTGACTGATTGAATGATTGAAATAATGAGTAAATGCACGAACGAACGAATGATCGATCAATCGATAGATTCATTGTTGTATAGCTGAAGTAAAAAGGACCATTCAGAGTCAGACGCATGAAGTAAGGACAGTGGCCCAGCAGACGGCTAAAGACAGAGCCACTCAGATGAACCTCGTTGGCTCTGTATTCATACAGAACGCCACAGACAGGCTTGTGACGCCCAGACCTTACCAGACCGCCCAACAAGCCAAAGAAGAATTCTTGCGTCGGGTCGGCCTCAAACAATCAAAAACATTCTAACTATAAATATGTACAAGGCGTAAACTGAGTAAACTTGTAAATTGTTATAACCAACAACGTATAAACTGTAATCGAAAGTAATGAATAAAATGTTTTTGAAAAGTAATAAAAAATAATTAGTAATAAATAAAAGAAATAAATAATTAGTAAGTAATAAATAAGTAATACGGAATAAATAAAAGTAATTAAAATAAAAGTAATAAACTGTATCGATATTTTATTACAGATTCGCAGAGGTTCAGATCTGCAGAGCATATTGAATGCCTGTTGTATTTTATCAAGTTGCGTTGTTGGGTTGTGTTGCTGAAGTTTCCCATGTTGCGTCCAGGCTACTGAAGAATAGACCAACCGTAAGCTGCGCCTGTCGTAAGAGACGACTTAGTAAATACTGAAGAGGGCATCGAGAAACCACCTCAGAAGCTACATTTTTCTCAAGCTATAGGCTACATTAAGGTGTGGAAAAGACCGTTTTCTGTGAAGGGATTAAATCGTTAGTCGATCAAATGCTCTTAATGGAGCATGTAAGCAGCATGTGAGCAGGAATATATACATTGGAGCCGCCACTAGGTAGAATACTAGAGAGACAGAGAGAGATAGTGTGAGTATTCACAAGTGGCTAATGATTGCTTCAGTTTCTTGTATAAGTTGATAGCACTCTATCCTGATGGACAAGTGCAATTGTGTCGAATCCAGCCTGACCGTCTCCGAAAAAATTTCCTTTTGATCAACAAATGCTGACACTAAATTTACAATGTAGATCGTTTTAAGAATATTTTGTAAGCAACTTTAAGCTGCAATCAACCATTTTCGTTTACTTTCTCATTGCTCACTTCTTTCTGTGATAACATGCATTATTTTTTAAGATTTATAAACCGCTAGAGAGTTTCTATCGATAATTATCAGAGAGAGAGAGAGAGAGAGAGAGAGAGAGAGAGAGAGAGAGAGAGAGACATTCAGACAGACAGACAGACAAAGAGCGGAAAGAGAGAGAGATAGTTAAAAAAGAGAGAGAAACATTAATCTTATTATAATCTAAATCGCATCAGAATATCATAACTGCAAAAAATTGACAAGTATTTGACTTTGATTTGCTTAACCTAACTAACTCTAAATCTTATATCATGCAGGATAGCATGCACAAACAGAATATATATAAGAAAAATGTTTTAGCTGTTCGCTTATCTCTCTCTCTCTCTCTCTTTCTCTCTCTCCCTCTCTCTCATACATCGCTAAACATAAAATGCTTCTAAATTCCCTGATTTGAAATTAACAAAAATGAAAGTAAGCAACCGTACCAATCAGTCGAGAAGTATGCAATGTCGGCATTTTACGCTTGCTTCTTGTCAACAATGTGCAGCTGGTGACGGCTCAGGCTGTATGCAGAGGTTGGATGGCTCGCAACAGAGTGAAGGCTCTGACGAAAGATCGATTCCTGAAGCAACGCTTAGAGGAGGAAGAGAAGAGACGGAAGGAAGAGTTGCGCCAGCAAGGAGTACGCAAAGCCATGACGAATCCTCGCACCAAGGAAGACTTTGATAATCTCTATGCAATGCTTGAAGGTATCAACGCAATTCAGTCAGTGTCATAGATGTCGATGTGTTAGAGACCAGATTTAGAGACCGCCTAGAAGCATTTTTAAGACGGGCAAAAAGGGCTGGTTTTTACAACAAAGAGCAAACTTTTGAGAATCTTTGCATGTCAGCTGACAGTAAGCTATTTAGCTCAGTCTGTAATAATCCTAACCACTTGTTGGCTCCGCTTATGCCCTCACTAAATCAACACTCATATCAAACCCGAAGAAACATTGCAAAAAGAAGTTACGCCATACCAACTAAGCGTAGCTCTTTGAATGATAAAAACTTCATAACCCGCTTGATACTAAGTGATGCTGTAAAACCACAGCTAATTTAATCTTGGTTTAAAATGCATTGTTAGTATTTTGTGTGACTGTGACATTATCTTCTCGTATAATGTAGGCTAATCATGTTCGTATGAAACCTATCTGCGGCTGTTAAATTATTTTGCAATAAAAGCAAGATTTATTATATTTTAATATCAAGCTTAGTGGAGAGCCCATCCAATTTAAATACCATTTAAACCCATTCCTTCCGTAGTTAGATTTTATCATTAGAGTATCGCATAATGACTGTTATGAAACATTATCTTGGACTATTGTTACCTTGGTATTATGGAACTTCATATTTGCTTTTTGTTCTTTCCAATTAACGAAGGCCTCTGTTGCTTGTGCAATCCTACTGCATATTTCAGTCTCACATTTCCCGTCATCGGTTATGGTATAACCCACATATTTGAAATTCCTCACCTATTCCAATTTCGCACCATTTATTGTGATATTCACTTCACCTTTATTATGGGACACTCTCATCACTTTCTCTTTTTGACGTTAATGTTCATGCCATACCTCAATGCCGTATCGTTCAGACTATCCATTATCTTCTGCATTCCAGTCTCGCTGCCCGCTACCATTCCTTGGTCATCTGCAAATCGTACATCTTGTAACAAATTCCCTCCTACTTTTATTCCTTCTTCCAAGTCTTCCATGGCTTCCCCCATCATTGCCTCAGCGTAAATGTTAAATAGCAGCGGCGAAATGCTACAAACTTTTCTTACTCCACGTCCTATTTAACCTTTTTCTGAGTATTCTTGCTGGATTTTGATTACTGCTCTTTGATTCACGTACAAGTTTTACAGTAGTCCTCTATCTCTCCTGTCAATTCCTATTCTTTTCAAGATATTCATCAACGCTATCCAATCCATCCGTGAAATGGTTTCTTAATATAGTATTCCAAATATCTCTATATTGAGTCTCTGATTTGATGATGTTCGATACTATAGCGTGAAATATTCATGTACAAGATGTTGCACACAAATATCTTGCTGGTAAATCGGCGCTTTGGAATTGTTGTAATGGCAGATAATAAGTTATTATTACAGCACTAGATGTTGAGCCTCTATTCACACTTATGTGCACGTTTAGAGTGAATTCATACTTATGTGCACGCTTAGAGTGGCGAGTGCACGAGAAGCAGGAGATAGAGGAAGCGGAGGAGGGAGCGGTGCGCAAAGCTAAGCTGAGCTATCTGCTGGAGCAGCAGGCATCCTACCTGCAGTGTATTGATAGGAGACGTCTAGACGCGGCAGATGAGAACATGGCCACGTCCATCAGAACCTTCTTCAAAAAGGTTCAACTCTCTTCTTGTGCCTCTCTATCGCAGTAAAGACGTCTCTTTTAGTGAATTCCTGGTCACTGATCTGTTAACGCATGCAGCTATCCTTTGATTAAAAAAAGTAAAGACAGGACGAGCTTAATTTATTTAGCCTTTGGTTAGAGATAACTTTCGGTCCTGAACATTTCACAGCACAAGGCGATACAGTCAGTAGCCGTGAGGATGTGGTTGGTCACTTATTAAGAGAAGAGACTTCATTTAATTAACATTAATATTAACTATTTAATATACTTATGTATATATACTACATATATATACATGGATATATATATATATATATATATATATATATATATATATATATATATCCTCAAATGAATAAATGAACTCCTATTTAACCTATACTAACTAACTATACTAACTCCTATAAACTTTACATTATTATATATTATATCATATATCAAAATTTCCCCGTGTTGTGTACGGGTTGTTTGAAGAATTGACCAACCGGTGACTGCACGTGTCGTAGAAGGCGACTAAAGCATTAAGATCCATACCAACGCCAGAAAGGACATTCGGTTGGTGAGCGCCAAGGCCCCAGGCATTGCTACAAATATTTAAACGAATGGAAAAGTCTCAAATAGGAGATAATGGCTGGTGGTGTGGAGTAGAACAGAGAGGATTTGAGGCAGTCTATTTGTATCCCGACCCTGGTTAAACTGGGATTCAAGGGATGATGATGATGATGATGATATTATATATCAAAACTTACGTTTCTACTTTGACAATGTTTATTTATAAATTCCAGGAATCAATATGGGTGTGTATTAACATTAAGATGAGCAATGCCCTTAGGTTCTTGTGCGTAGATCTATATGATACTAGTGTGCATGTTACGTTGCAGTCCTCAGAGCCCAGAGTGCTGTGTCCCTACACTAAGGAACAGAGAAAGAAAGGTATGCCAGAGCGCACACCCGTGGAGACGAAGCACACGCACAGAGCGAGGGAGCTGATGGAGATACATCGAGCAATCAACCTCAGACATCTCACTCCAGATGAGAGACTCGATGTTCTCCTCTCTCTCAAGAACACCGTCACTGTAAGCATCTCAATCAGATTACATCCACTGTAAGCATCTCAATCAGATTACATACACTGTAAGCATCTAAATCAGATTACATCCGCTTTTCGATGAGAAGGCGGTCGCATAATTGAAACTGGGTTTAAATGATATCTATGTGGAGATAAACTAATAATATATTAAAATGCGTCTAAAATATTATATTAGAAGTTTTCTTTAAAATGTCATGAATTATAATATATAATATATCATGTTATAATTTATTTTTACTTTTAACGTTAGCGTGTGCTTCTATATTATAAGAATACTCTTAAAGTCGGTTTGGCTGGGATACGATTCTATTTCGTCTTTCTAAGCAGATAAATATGCTACCAACTCAATCATGCAAATGCTTATAAATACTCAATGAAGAATTCTTTTATCAATGTGAAGTGATATCTTTTAAATTAACAAGCATTATTAAGATTTAATGTTTTAATATCAGTGTGAGATTTTGCTTAATATTGGCCTAATATATTTAATAGATACATGTGTATGAAGAAATACTAAGGATAAATTGGTTTAAATGGATGTGAGAGTTAAGAGAGGTAAGTTAATAAAAAACGTAAATGGAGCCGAGGTGGTAGTGTTTGCACCTCGGAATTAGATGAAAACTTAGCATCTGCGGAGCCGAGTCTATTGTCGTCGCCCATAGATGTTAAAAAAGCTTAAAATGTGTTTACTTTAATTCCAGAAGTATTGTAAATAAAATGTCTCAACTAGAGTTGTTGATTAAAGATGAAAATATAGATATTTTGGGAATCAGTGAGTCATGGTTGTCTGATGAAATTAGTGACAGTGAAATTAGTTTAGTGGATACAATGTATTTAGATGTGATCGAAATGATTTAGTCAAGAAATGAGGTGGGGGCGTTTTGCTGTATATAAAAATGAATTGAACCTAAGTCAAGTTAATAATTTATTTGTTTCTAACTTTAAAGAAAGTATTTGGTGTAATATCAAGTGTAAGAACATTAATCTTATTATTGGTGTTATGTATAGAGCCCCAGATATTTCAAAAACTAATGAGGAGGCTATGTTTAGTGTGTTGGATAAATTGTATGATAAGAAGGTTGTAATAATGGGTGATTTTAATTATCCTGAATTGGACTGGTAAATAGAGAAAACATAGATGAATCTCACTTATGAGATTCATCCATGAATGTACGTATAAATAATAATTTTTAGAACAGTATTTTAATAAGCCTACTAGAGGCAAAAATTTCCTTGATCTTGTTTTGTGCTCTGAAGCAATAATTAAGGATGTACTTATAGGTGAACCTTTTGAGACAAGTGATCATCTAACCGTTAAATTTGTAATTCAGTGCAGTTGGATCTGTAGGAAAGTCCAAAAATTTGATTATTTTAAAGTAAATTATGAAGAAATTAGATATTCAGCATAGAAATTTATTTATGGTTTTAAGCGATAATGATAATAACGATGATGTAGAGAGCTTATGGAATAATATTAACACAGGTCTTAGGATGATTCGTGAGGAGTTTATTAAATTGAAAGCCAAAAATAGAGATAGATGCAAGTGGGCTACTAAAAAGGTAAGAAGAAAAAGAAAAGCCCAAAAAGATGCTTGGAACAATTATAAAAATAATAATAATTATGAATCATTGTACTGTGAATATAAGAAAAAGCTTAATAAATCGGTTGCAGAAAATAGAAAAGCCAAGTTAGAATTTGAAAAACAGCTAGCTCGTAATATAAAGAATGATGCAAAGAGATTTTTTGCTTATGCTAATGCTAACAAAACGGTTGTTAAAATGATTGGTTCTTTAAGAGATGAGTATAATAACATTATAGAAGATAATAACGATAGCCTACTGCAAACTATTTTAATAAATATTTTTCGTCTGTATTTGTGGAAGAAGACTAAATCTTCTTCCACAAATACAGACGAAAAATATTTATTAAAATAGTTTGCAGTAGGCTATCTTTATCATCTTCTATAATGCTATTATATTCATCTCTTAAAGGACCAATCTTGTTTAGCTAATTAATATGCCAGTACCGGCTAGGATCTTCAAAGGTAACTTTGAGTGCTCCTTACATAATATTGAGTTTGATATTGATGATGTTATAAGTAAATTAAATTCGCTAAATGTCAATAAAAGTCAAGGTCCAGATGAGATTCATGGAAAACTGATTTCGGAGCTACGAGATGAATTAGCACCAGCTCTATTAAACCTACTAAAAGCTTCAATGAAAACAGGGGTAGTTCCTCAAGATTTTTAGAGTGCCAATGTTGTGCCAATACATAAAAAGGGAAATAGGGATAAAGCCGAAAATTATAGGCCTATAAGCTTAACAAGTATAATCGGTAAGACATTTGAAAGCATTATTAAGGATAAAATAATTAGTTTCTTGGAAGAATATAACTTATTAGAAATAGTCACCATGGTTTTATTAGTGGGCGTTCTTGTCTAACTAATTTGCTAGATTTGTTAGAATATATTACAAAGGAAGTAGATAATAAAAATAGCACTGATATCTTATATCTAGACTTTGCTAAAGCGTTTGATAAAGTTCCACATAAAAGATTACTTAGTAAGTTGGAAGTACATGGAATAACGGGCAAACTTTTAAAGTGGATAGGTAATTGGTTAAGCAATTGAAAACAAAGGGTGTGTGTCGAGGACGAGTTCTCGGAATGGGCAGCAGTGAAGAGTGGTGTGCCACAGGGCTCTGTTTTAGGACCTCTATTATTTTTAGTTTACATCAATGACATTGACATAAATATTGTACCTAAATTTAGTAAATTTGCAGATGATTCTAAAGTAGCAAAGATAATAAACAATATTGAAGATGCTGAGATTTTAAAGTATGATATAAAAATGTTACAGAACTGGTCTAGGGATTGGCTAATGGAGTTCAATGCTGAGAAATGTAGAGTTATGCATATAGGGAATAATAATTTAGAAATTGAGTATTCATTGAACAATATTAAACTAAAATCCACAAACAGTGAGAGAGATTTAGGAGTCTTTGTGGATAGCTCTTTTAAATTTAGTGAAAATTGTAATAAAGTTGTAAATAGTGCTAATTGTGTATTAAGAATGATTAAAAGAACAATTACATGTAGAAATAAAGATATTGTGGTAAGGCTATATAAGGCTCTTGTACGGTCCAAACTTGAATACTGCGTTTAGGCTTGGTGCCCATATCTTAAGAAAGATATCGATAAATTAGAAAGGGTACAAGCCAGAGCAACAAGGCTGGTATTTGACTGTCAAAAACTTAGTTATGAGAATAGATTAAAATTCGTAGGATTAACCTCTTTAAGTGAGAGAAGAACTAGAGGAGATTTAATGGAAGTTTTTAAGGTACTCAAAGGCTTCAACAAAGTTAACCAGAGTATTTGGTTTAATTTATCAAACAACAGAAACACAAGGGGACATATAAACTTAATAAATTTAACCATGGAAGACTTGGAAGAAGGAATAAAAGTAGGAGGGAATTTGTTACAAGATGTACGATTTGCAGATGACCAAGGAATGGTAGCGGGCAGCGAGATTGGATTGCAGAAAATAATGGATAGGCTGAATGATACGGCCCTAAGATATGGCATGAAGATTAATATAGAAAAGACCAAGTTTATGAGAGTGTCCAATAATAAAGGTAAAGTTAATATCACAATAAATGGTACGAAATTGGAACAGGTAAGGAGTTTCAAATATTTGGGTCATACTATAACCGATGATGGGAAATGTGACACAGAAATATGCAGTAGGATTGCACAAGCAAAAGCGGCCTTTGGTAGTAGAAAAGAACTATTAACAAAAAGTCTAAAGAAAGACAAAAAGATAAAGATAGTGAAAACTTTGGTTTGGACCACGCTATTGTATGGATGTGAAACATGGACCTTAAGGAAGGAAGATATTAGGAAACTGGAGGCATTGGAAATGTGGATTTGGAGAAGAGTGGAGAGGATTAGCTGGACTCGAAAGGTTACAAATGAGAAAGTCCTGGAGAGAATAGGCACAGATAGACAGGTGATAAATGTATTAAGAAATAGTAAGAAGAGTTGGATAGGATATATTCTAAGGGGAAAGTCTACTAAAAGAGGTCATGGAAGACATTCGAAGGAAATAGAGCTGAGGCAGGTCGAGATTAGGAATGTTAGATGATTTAAAGAACCACTCATATATGGAAATGAAGAGGAAGGCGGAAGACAGAGAAGAGTGGAGGCGTGATGTACCATGGACCTGCCAGTAGGCAGTGCACTAAGATAGAGTAAATTTAGAAGTAGAGTAGATTAAAATTAAGGAAATTTTTCTTTATTCAGAGAGTTATAAATGCTTGGAAGAGTTTGCCAAGCGAAGTTGTGGAAGCAGAATCAGTTAATGCTTTTAAAAAATAAATATGATAAACATAAGAACATGTAAATTAGATGCTAATTGCAGTGTTATACATAGGCTACGTATAAATTTCACATGTTGACATGAAGTCTGTATGATTTGATTTATATTAATTGGTTTTAGAGAAGAGCCTGATGAGTCTTAAACAAGCATATAATTGCTTCCTGACTCTGTAATGTTATGTTAAAAGTATTATTTAACGGTCTTGCCGTAAGGCAGTGCGTTGAATGAGATATTGATGAATTGATGGCAGGAGTATTACTGTGAGCTCTCGCTGGATATAATACATCTGATAGACAGAGAGGCTGACCTGCTGATGAGAGGATTCTCAGAGAGTCGTCTGGGTGGACTGAGGCAGCGAGTCAATGGACTCTTCCTCCAGTTCTGTAAAATACTCCAGTTCAATCCAGCAGCTGCGCCGTTCTGTAGGGTAGGCCATTCTCTGAGTCAAATGCGTTAGGTGGAGTACAACTGATAGGACTTTCTGCACCTAAAAAGTCTTAAGAAAAGCTTAAAGCCGATGTTACGGCCAGTTTCATCTCTCACAAGCGATATCAGTGACGGACGAACCCTTAATTTGAACCCCGCACATATTAATCCGCAGTCGGGTATCTTACCGACATGGTCACTGGCTCCAGCCACATGTCTGTATTTGTTTTGTAACTATTGTTTCTTAAGTTCTTAAAGTTTTTTATGTATGCTACAAAAGCAGCTGCTATTTTCATAATTCTTTCAATATATGCTATTGCATATCATTTTGGGTGAATAAGTTTGCAGTGATATATGCTGTGGGATAGTAAATACATCATCTTTATACGAGGGAAAGGACTTTAAACATTTACTATTTATGTACAACTTAGATCCTATCAGAAATTCCTCAACATTTGCTTAGTATATTTGAATCCTTGTGAGAACAAAACAGAAGTTAAAGATACAAAATCAGCTTCATACGTTGAACTCAACTAAATGTAGTACATAATGTAAAACTACATACTCATTTTATATTTATGGAGGAGCATCAAAGGGAAATCTTTGGCTGGAAACAGCCCTAGAATTATCACATGATACTTAGTTACAATATATTTTCGTCAGAGAGATCTACTATTTCAATATACTCCTCCTCATATTTCTTGCTCTGGTTAAAGGAATACGTCGTGTAAGATCTTGTAACCTAAGATATCATGTCAAACACATTCAACAAGCACAGAACAGCTTACAGTTGATTATTCAATTATACTCCTCATCATATCGCTTCCGTGCAATAAATCTAACGCTAAAAGGGCATGGTATTATCTTCTAACTGGTTATTATCTTAATAAGTAATAAACGAGCACAGAACAGCTTACAGTTGACTATTCAATTATACTCCTTCGACATATTTATGTCCTAGCAATGACAGGCCCTACCTTGTAAGATGCTATTTTTTGCTTTGTTTGGTTGCAATTTTTGATTACTGAGACATACGATGGCTGTAAATACTTGTAATACGCAATATTAAAATAACAATCAATTAATTGACTTTCATCTATTCTAGTTGTCGTTGAAGTTTACATTTAAGATATCACATTTTTAAATGTACACATAGAATGGAAAGTCTCAACCTTTTCGAAACAGGCGAACCATTAACACTTCTATTAAATTAGAGGACTGGCATAATGTTAGAACGAAGGTATTAGAATATTTCAGATGTTGCGTTATTCATTCGCTAATCATCTCTCCCTCCGCCCCTTACCAACCCAGAGAGTGCAACATTGATGATTCGCAAGACTATAATGGTGGGTCACTGATACAATGATTCAACAATACTATTGAATGCCATTAAGTTGTTGTTGTTGTTGTTTCGTCCCAGGTTCCTCAGGATCCGATGGCGGTGCTGAAGGACAACATCTTCAAGTGTCACAGTTGCGGGACGTACTTGACATCTAGCGGATTCAACCAGTCACTGAACGAGCGCACCCTGCACGTGTGTGCCTCGTGTCAGGTTAAGCTCAATCAAGCCTTGACGAGACTGGACAACTACAAGTTCCGTACCATGCTCGACAACCTCAGACGTCTAGAAATCTCGTACAACGATGAGTCAAAGGCTGCTTGGTTCATTCAGGTGGCGTGTTAAAAAGCTAATGTTAACGTCAGTTTCCTCACTCGAAAGCGATAAATGAAATGATACTCTCTCATTCATTTTCCGTTAATTGTCTTTTCAAACTATTTTGTGTCATTTATTGTCTTTCAAATATTCAGTGTCTGTCAGCGGTCATTTAGTAGTCGAGTAACATCACCCTGCTATTTGTTGATGTTCTTCAACATACTTGGTGATGTTTCAACAAACTATTCAAGATCTCCAAGCTATTTAATATTCAAGCAATTAAGTATATTTGGGCTGTACCAGCTATTTTTTTGTTTTCGATGTATTAAGTATTTTCAAACAATTTAGTGATTATCTCCAACTATTTGTTCTAATTAGTGTCTCTAGACCAATTAGTTGGCTACTCCAATCTATTTGAAGATATATCTGCGTGCTATTTAGTGCTATTTGCAAAAATTAATTGTGCTAGGATAAAGCTGGTTAAGCTACGATTAACGTAATTTTCCTCACTCGAAAGCGATCTCAGTGACGGGGGAGCCCAGGATTTGAACCCCGCACATACTGATCCGCGGTCGGGTATCTTACCGACTACGCCACTGGCTCCAGCCAGTTTGGGAAGTTAGTATAAGTGAAATAATTGGGAGTAAGTTGAATAATAGGTGGAATAAGTGGAATACTATAGGTCCACTACTGCAGATCCGATGATAAATATAACAGACCGGCGCTACAAGCACCCTTTGGGAAGAATATTTTGTTTGATATGGCGAAAAGCTTTTAAAATTCCAAATTTGAAAAGAGGAAGAATATCAGCTTACGGTGCCATGCCTTGAATCAAACGCAAGTAAGACTTTTACAACTATATATTAGAGGAGTTATATTTAAATGTTAACTAAAATATAAACTTTATCGGAATAATAATTAAATTAATAACCAGAATTACCCCATAGTTTAGTATATTTTGTATTGAAGGACGCCGACATGCGCTATATAGTGATGCACATTTGGGACAGCAGGAGCATACTGAGTAAGGACGAAGATCTGCGAGAACTTTCTATAGTTAGATTTGACAGAACAAAGCCTTGGACCCCCACTAACTCTATCCTACTCACTCGTATTGAGGCTGAGCAACATCTCAAGCTGCAAGATCCGCTGCAGGTCTAATAATTATCAATCAGTCAACTAAACAATCGGTTATTCAATCTATAAATCAATCGATCACTCAAGCTGTGTATGATCCATTAATCAGTCCGTCAAACAACACACAAATTGCATTGCTATTTCTTCTCGTTTTGAGCAAAATACACGTATATCTCAGAGATATAAGCCTACTCAAATTGCAAGAAGTATTGAGTTCCATATGACTATTGACTTCAAAGTTATATATTTTCAAATATAGGTTTTGCCTCTTGTGGATACAATAGAACCGACACATACTGTCTTATGTTAATGAAATTCTCCTTTTATTCAAGCCATTTCAAAAATCAATTCTATCTTAGACTTTTCCTAACTTCAACCATTCGCTTAGTTTTAGGTGCATTTAGGTTTCAAATAATTATCGTAAAGAGTCATTTTAAGTCTTTAAGGTTTCATGCTTTACTAATACTCTATTAGGCACTATTTTGATTCACATGACTCTCCGTATAATGTTGATATATCATGTTACTGCCCTTCCAAATATTTATTTTGTTAAATCAACCTACCTATATTTACTTATAAACTGTAGGAAGAGAAAATACGTAGTGATTGTCAATCCATCTGCTATTATTACTGACATTGTTATCATCTTATTGATTGTCGCAAAAACGTTCCGTATTCGCTCCAATATTTTTCTTATTACTGGATCAATAAATTTAATACATTTGTAACCTAGCATAATTTTTGTTGAACGTATAAAAGTTTAACAGGCTATACATGTAGGCTAAAGGTCTATATCCTTTAAAGTAGAATGTTATTAGGAATATGTACAATTGTACATCCAACTTGCCATGTTTCAGAGCACTAGAGAAAGAGAGAGAGAGAGAAAGAGAGAGAGAGACAGAGGAGGAAATGAGAGAGACAGAGATATGTATTTTTATTTGTATGTTAATTCAACAGTTCTACGAAGGCGACATCTTGAAAGCTATACGATTGCGCCAGTCTCACGGATTCCTAAAGTTTCCACGGCTTCGCTCAACTGTCGATCACGCCCAGCGAACGGAAGATTTTACTTAAACTCTCTCCACAGCATCATGAGCGACTGAACTAATGTAGGCTTCAGGCCCTCTGACAGTTAACCATGATGTGAGAGTGTAGCTTGAGAATCAGATCTGATGTATATCGTTGATGAAGCACATTGGCGGAGAATTGTCGGTAGCTTAAAATAATACCAATTTAAAATCATTTGGCTTTATGAAGCCTTTACTCAGTCCTGTTAATACAGCAGGTTTTCGTAATACATGTATACACGTACCGTATACAATACATGTACATATAGACATGCACTATGTACTGTGTATATGTTAGTTCTAAAGTGTATTATGGTTGAATCGCTGTGTTATATATTTAAAGCGCTGAGGATGCATTCTCGTCTTAGCAAGGAGGAAGTTAAACAGCAATTATAGTATTCGTGAATCACCAATCAAATAATACCAATCAAATAACGATCGATTTACGTCCGATTTCGTGGCTATATCAAGGGCGTCTTACAAAACCAGATTAAAATTCTACTTCTCATTGGACACAATTAGAGTATATTCACAGTCATTCAGGTGCCAACCTGCATAAAATTGTCGCATATTCACTGCTGAATCATCACAAAGTATTATGATTCATCTAGGTCACAGCTAACAGTTTGGTGAATCATCAGATAGCATCAAGAGTCACAGGTCACAGCTGACAGACTGCTGAGTCATCTCATAGCATCATGAGTCATAGATTACAGCTGACAGACTGCTGCATCATCACATAACATCATGAGTCATAGGTCACAGCTGACAGACTGCTGAGTCATCTCATAGTATCATGAGTCATAGGTCACAGCTGACAGACTGCTGCATCATCTCATAGCATCATGAGTCAAAGGTCACAGCTGACAGACTGCTGAGTCATCTCATAGCATCATGAGTCATAGGTCACAGCTGACAGACTGCTGCATCATCATATAACATCATGAGTCATAGGTCACAGCTTACAGACTGCTGCATCATCACATAGCATCATGAGTCAAAGGTCACAACAGGCTGCTGAGTCAGCACAGCATTTGCTACTCTGATTCCAGATAATATCTGTTGCTTCGTCACATTGTCCAATATCTGTCATCCTAAGCACTTCTGAAGACGGGTGCAGTTGCTGTGTGGAGTTTGAATCCAGCGCGAGAAAAAGTAGCAGATGTTTAGTTTCTTAGTTTAGCGTCCACTTAGTACCACAATGGAAATATGACGGTCCTGCTGAGATTTGAACCGATGGCCTCCTGCTTACCAAGCAAGCGTAATATCTATTTGGCCAGCTAACCGCATAGTCGAGTATGGCGTTTACAGTTTTATCATCCATCATATCATGACTACATCACTGCTTGCCACATAGAGTGAGAAACTTGCCTAACCAAATGGAGAAATTTAACAAATCGCCTGTATTTTTTGTCCAAAGCAAGTGACAGGAAAGTTAAATTGCTCATGGACGGTTCAAATTCTAGGCTCGCCTGTATCAGATTATGGTGAACCTGTCTTTCACATCGCTTTTAGACTTTTATTTGTGACACTAACTTATAAATCTTAGTTCTATTCGTAAAAATCCCGCTTTGAAATTTCCGCAGGAACGAAACAACTTTTCATAGTATCTTTTGCAATTGTTGATTAGGCTTCCTTCGACTGTACGATATCTAACAGGTAGGTTGCGTAGACCTTTATTCCACATTAAATACACTCGCTTAGTACTTCTCGTTAACTAAAGAACACCTAACGTCATCTACATGTAGTTCATTATTATAAACTTATTTCATTCTGCTCTGGATTCTATAAATATCAACCAGCGGCTTACTAATCTCTAACGTGGACCGTCAAATATTATATCTTTTATGATGCCAATTCAAATCGTGCTAAAGTCAATTTTCATGAAGAAAAAGTATTAACCGCAGACCTGCCAAAGAAAACTTATTACAAGGTAGACTTCTAATAGACCATTATTCTATCTACAAATGTAGCTAATATATTAACTTAAACTACTACGACAAGTTATCTTCAATTTAATGTAATCAATGAGATATTAAGCGTAGAGTAGAATATACGATGCACGATGCATACAGCGTATATAATCAGGATACAACACATAATATAAAACATCACAATATTTAAACGTAACTGTAGCGAAACACTACAGTGCTGTGCTACTACATATCTACACCGGATTACCTATTCGCAGACAGACAGTGAATTAACTACAGCACTTATGTCCTATAGACTAGACAGCAATTTAATAAAGAATCCGCAAACACTTTTGTTTGCGACATCCTGTACGTTCATTTGCATGAGCAGCTGAAATAGAAAAGACTTGAGGAAAGCAAAGCTCATATAACGAGAGTCTGTTCTATATCATATAGTTAGGCAGTTTAATTAAATTTAAAGATATAATTCATTTAAACATGAGGTATTTGCTAATAGACTTAGAAACAAAATAATGTATTCATTGATCAAAATAACAGATCCAAAATTGCGCAGTACAATCATAGGCTATCTTAATGCTGAAGAGCTAAACCGAGAAAAACTCGAATAGCGAACAAGAAGTCTGGTAAAACAAAAACTCAGATTTTAGATAATTCTTAACGAGCTCTGATTATATGAAAATATAATCAGAGTTTAATCATACTAGCTAAAACATTTACAGCTATAATTAAACATAAATGGCACAAAACAGATAAGTATAACTATTTGTATCGAATGTCTTTCTACACTTCAGTCAATCGTCAGCCAAAATCACAAAATGCTTACGTTAGAAAGTTAAAGAGTTGACAACGCTGAGAAATAGAGAGAGAGAGAGAGAGAGAGAGAGAGAGAGAGAGAGAGAGAGAGAGACACTAAATTGCGAAGCATGCTATATCAAGCATTTCTATGCGTACGCACTATAATTTACAAATAGATCAACTACATATATCTGGCTTACAAGACAACATATTTGGCTGCAATGGTTTACTTTAATAAAATCACATAGAAGTATTGAACAAAACTATAATTAAATCTATACGCTACTAATAACCAGTCTACGAGCACATATCACTCTTTATCATATCACTCTACAGCAAGCACTGTGTAGTTTTACCCTCTGTGTCACATGAGACTCAGACATTCATACTCACGTAATTTATTCAGACACTATCATTAGCAGAAGTTATTTTCACTATTCTCAAGTGAAGGCAGCCTATCTTACATTAAATGACAACAATGTAATGAACAACCCAGCAAACACAGAACTATGAGAGTTTCAGTCACACTTCCGTTGGAATTAATAGGTTTGTCACAATCTATCACAAACCCGCTAAAGTAAATAGGTTTGTCACAATCTGTCACACACCCGCTAAAGTAAACAGGTTTGTCACAATCTGTCACACACCCGCTAAAGTAAACAGGTTTGTCACAATCTGTCCCACACCCGCTAAAGTAAACAGGTTTGTCACAATCTGTCACACACCCGCTAAAGTAAACAGGTTTGTCACAATCTGTCACACACCCGCTAAAGTAAACAGGTTTGTCACAATCTGTCACACACCCGCTAAAGTAAACAGGTTTGTCACAATCTGTCACACACCCGCTAAAGTACACAGGTTTGTCATATTTGTCACAAACCCGCAAAAGTTAACAGATTTGTCACAATCTGTCACAAACTCGATAAAGTAAACAGGTTTGGGATAGAAAGTCAACACTCCGTTTAAGTAAGGTGTCTGACATCATCTGTCATTGATCAGTTTATGTAAGATGTTAGTCACTCGCTAAGTGTCATAGGTCCTTGTCTGTATTGTGTAAATTAATATACAGTACACGTATAATTAGATCATATTAATATTTAACATATAAATACTTCCAGATTAAACTCACTCAGTTCGAAACCTCAACTCGATCTGAAATACATGTAAAATAAATATTTGAAAATCTATAAAAATAAGCAATACAATTTAACAAAAAGTTTAAATAAGCATAAATAAAAAACTCATTTGATAACAAAACAATGAAACATTTTACAAGTTACTTTCAAGAACACTTAGCATGAAGAATTATATCATGAATCTTATTCGTTCCACTTATTATTTCACTATTAGCGCATCTAAGACGTTTGTTAACTTAGTCGTATTAAACAATATTTCAAGCATAAACCTACTTCTAGAATATTCAAATAGGCCTATCCTCTATTATACCAAAAACACTGAAATGATCAACTCAGTCTTCTTCTTTCAACTCCGGTACAGATGTATATTCGTCGAAAAGTATGCCTATTAATCTTGCAGCAGTTTTAAATTTGAGACAAATAGAAGTGACATGATTTAATGATTTCACCATCGCTAAAAACGAGTAGTCCCGTAGTGTTAATTTGGTGAATTCGTCCCTACGTTATAGAGTTCATTAAGTCGTTTTTAAATTAAGAAATGGAAATTAAGCCAGTAAATATTAAAAAGAATCATAATTTGCATTCAAACTGACTACAGAATGTGTAGAAAGGTGAAAATAAAAGCAGAGATACAGAAGAGCAAGTTACAACCATTCAGCTTTAACAAAGGCACAAGAAATGATTAAATACGGCAAGAGTCAGACAAATGCACCCAAAGCTGACCACTGCATATATGAGATAATGCATCAAAATTATTTCATCGCATTAATCTAGATGAACTAAATCTCTCTCTTAGTGCACTGCCTACTGGCAGGTCCATGGTATATAACGCCTCCACTTTTCTCTGGCTTTCACTTTCCTCTTCATGTCCACATATGAGTGGGTCTTTAAATCATCTAACATACCTAATCTCGGCCTGCCTCTGCCACTTTTTCCTTCCATTCTACCTTCTATGACCTCAAATAAAATATCATCATCATCATCCTCCTCCCTTGAATCGCAGTTTAACCAGGGTTGGGATACAAATAGACTGTCTCAAATCCTCTCTGTCCTACACCACACCACCAGCCAATCCCCTATTTGAGACTTTTCCATTCGACGAAATTTTTGTAGGAATGGAAAAGTATTTTATTTGTTTACCTATAATAAAATATGAACTAAATAAAATATGGTTATTAATTGTATTGTTGAATTCTAATGTCGTCTAAGGGCCCTGCAGTTTTTAGCACAAAATACTCACAAAACATAAAAACATTAAGAACAGCAAAAAGAGAAGTCGCAATAAGATAGGCGGACATGAAACAAGAGAATACTGAATATATAACACACTACCTTTAGTTTTAAATTTCTTACAATTTCCGTAAAAAATAAACTACTAATAAAATTTGAATTAATGTAAATTAATCATCACATCAATCAACACGCTTTGTCTTAAAATGTACAAACTCACAGTAAAGCTTTTAGCTGAGGGAAAGCGTAAGAGGAAAAACGGAACACTATATCGTCTAAAATCAGTATTCAAAAGTAAAATCAACAGATAGTAAAACAGTAAAACTATAATAGAAGAGCCGCAAATATTTTCTGACTGTTCTTCGAATATAAAATTCGTTAAATTGAATATAGAAAAATATGCTAAATAAAATATTATGTTAACATTAAATGTAAAAAAGACTATACTTATAAACTGTTATTAATGGAAAACTCTTTTACGTAAACTAGATATTTTAACACACCTCTGCAGCAACACCTCTTTAACATTTTAAAAACTTAAGTAACTTATTATCGTATCTCTTTCCAGTATTTTGCAAAGCGGCAGATCCAAGGGACACATTCATACTCTCGAGTCTGCTTTCACGCTCCATATAGAGCACTCCAAAGATTAACAAGTTAATCTTCACAAAGGGCTAGAGTTTACCTTATGTAGCCTATAGCTAGGTAAAAAATTAAGGCTTCTGAGGTGGTTTCCCGTTGCCTTCCTCAATTTATGCTTTGTCGCCTCCTACGACACGTGCAGTTAACGTTTGGTCTATTCTTAAATGGCTCGAAAAAAACACGGGAAATTGTCATACAAAGAAAGATATATTATATATTAAATTTTATAATCTGATATAATAAAATTCTGCAGCCATACATTATGCCCTTCAAATATAGAGATTCATTATCATCATCATCTTCCCTTAAATCCCAGTTTAACTTCCTTCCTTCCTTAAATTACATCCTTCCATTCCAACAAATATAGAGATTATGAACAAAAAATGAAAGCTGGGGCTATTTAAATTTAAAATTGGAGACATAATTGAAGATTAAGAAACTTTCATTGATTGATCCTTCCCCTTCTGAAGTCATGCTGTAAAATAATGCAATATGTATCATAGGAGATCTCTGTGTCGATGTCCAGTTTTCATATGACTTGAATAATCACACAGAAGCTTAGAGAGAAAGAAAAGCCTACTGTATTTCTAATGTGTATATTTCGAGTGTGCATGTCTCTGTCTAGGCTAGGGATTGATAAAAAGAATAATGAACAGAAAATAGAAATTCTAAACAGTATGACAGTTAACACATTATCATCAATACAATATTTAAGATCAACCCGAATTTTTAACATTAGGTTACAGGCCATGCAGTACAATAGCAAGTGGTCAGAAGGAGTCTAGGCTATGTTTCTATATTTAAAAAACCACTTGAGTGAAATTTTAAAATTGATCACAAACTACTCTTAAGCCTCTTATTCTACACAATTGCTAAAAATTTTACGAAAAATATCTTTATATCACAATGTTATGAATTACCCAATAAATTTCATTAACAGTGTCATAACACCACGTGAGAATTAAACTTGAGTAATTTTTTATAGTGAAAGTCCTCTACTTATGAAAATGGTCTCTTTATTCTCTTCACTTAAATCCTCTACAATGATACGTGAGAGTTAAACTACGACAATCAAAGCCAGCGCAGTGAACTTATGTAACAATATAGAACATCTCGGATTACTCATTAATTGCTTCCAATTAGCAACATAATAAATTCATTGTGAAACAAACGCGGATCCGGCGTCAGGAACCGACGATGTTTGAAACTAGTCAATGTAAATAGCCTAGTCACACCTTATCATGGTCCCCAACAGAAATCAATAGAAGCTCAGTTTTATAATATACATTAAGACCTCAGAGCGTTTATTAATATTAATTTAACAAACTTTGATGTGCATTGTTGTGTTTCTTAAACAAATATAACGTTAACGTCGTTACATGCAGAATTTGCATCGATATAGTTTCTCTTACATTTTTAGGCTTAATTCAGCTTGTTCAGAAATAAATATTTTAGTGTTTCACTTATTTCTCGCCACCCAGTATATCTACAAGTAGCATATGTTTAAAAATGAAGCACGCTAATTTAGAAAAGCTATGCAATGTTATTTTAGTTAATAGTGAAACTGATGAAGACAATTAAACCCACGTAATGCCACTGCAGTACTCACACTATGCCAATACTGACACACATCGTATGTCACAAGACATGATTGTTAGCTTTATTAAAAACACAAAGGCAACAACCTTAAGTACACATAATTACTGACTAACGTTGAAGAGATGACTAATATGATGTAAGATGTCATGATCAAATTATACAGAGCCGCATATTACATGTAAATACCTCAGAGCTTAGAATCCATATTAGACATCTGGTATACAGACACACTCCAAATATAAATATAAAGTACTTAGCAATAACATAATAAATAATAATAATGCGTTGTAATAATACCAAAAAAAAAATATAGTAACACCAGAGGATTAAAGTCAATTTTCAACCTGAAAAAGTTCTAATGATGCACACATGTCTGTTGTAATCATGAACAACATGCATTAATCATTACAAATGAATTAAAATAAATAGTTTCAAAAGCATGCAGAATCGCAAGCCCTGCGAAACTATCTATGAATAACAGAGAATCAACCAGAGATACAACCTACTGCTAACTAAACGTTTCACCTCAATGCTGATTCACCTTGTAATCACGTACAATGCTTCAATATTTCAATAATTCATCTAACACAGAGATTGATTCTAAAATGATTCACTCTCAAGAATTTAACAACAGTAAGCGTAATGATATACTTTACATTTGTCTAGTATATCTGTAAGAATTTAGAAGTTTTACATACTTTCAAGTAATAAAAATACTTAGTCAGAGTCAAATAAACCAGATAATGAGAAAATCAAAAGGACGCCAACTTGAAGGCAGTAACAAATTCAGAAAGTTAAAGCTCTTACATTCAGCAGAGGCATTTACACAGTAGAGTACAATTGTATGAGGCAATCTGATGCTGGATTGAGTTTTCAGATGCAAATTTTAATGGAGTTAATTTAGGGTTAGGGTGAATAAATGTATTGCTAAGATTAATGAATAATTTAATTGTAATATCTGTCAAGCAATCTCAAGCAAGAGAAACCATTAGTCTCAGATATTGATAGATATCCTGAAATGAAAGAAAAATTGTGATTCAAAAAGTAAACGATTTAATGAGGAAAAGCGAAGGATATTAACCCTACCATTATGTAGTAAGATACGAATTACTACATAAATGAGGAGTCAGCGTAGCGACAAGAAACTAGTAAGAATAGACAGGCAAACTACAGTTGTACTAAGATTTAGCAAATGAGTATTAATAGACAGCAGGTATATTACGATACACGCCGTCAAATAAATTCAATGTTAAAATGCGTGCACAGTGCATTCTTCTATATTCTTCTAGATCGTTAACAAACAATAATAATTTGTTATTACTATACACACACACATATATATATATATATACGCACATATAATATATATATATATATATATATATATTCTTATAATACACTTTGCACACGACATATAACTACTTGCTGCTGTCATTTACATAAGAAATAAATATTAGGCCATTAGGCCTATACATTACGCCGTAAAATAATTAAAGCCAAGTAATACAAATCTACTCCAAACGACAGAGAATTAGAAAATTGCAAGAGAGCGTTTAGTTATCAGGTGTCATTAGAAACTACTGTACAAGCTATATTCTACTAGTGCAGAATATTATATATACAGACAAATATTCAAAGTATTAAGCTGGAAAGATCGTGAATTAGTAGTACAAACGACTAAAGTAGTTAGCTATCACATTGCTTGTCGTTACTTAATGTTAACACAGACTTGAGGAGATCCCTTGCTGCGCTCAGCACTCGACTCTACGCTATGACTAATCGATGCAGAGCCAGGTCTCACGTGCGACACGCTGTTCAGCACAGTTTCTGTCGTGCCACTCAACGGAGCCGATAGCGAGATTCTATCCTTCACTGGAACTGTGGCGTTAGATTTATTCACTGGTTGCTGAAGTCTTACAGGGCCGTCAACCGCTGACCTGGATAGCACGGAAGTGACTGAGGTCATGAACACCTGAGGCTTATTGGGAGGAATGGGGGGAGGGAACCCCCGGCCCATCGGTGACAACTTTTTCTGCTGAGGACCAGGAGGTGCAGTCGTTTGAGAGATTCGACACCCAGGCTCCGTGCTGCCGGTGTGGACAGTCCGAGGTTCTAGGGAGGGGCGTGACAGTTGGATGGGTGGAGGGTGCCTCACTGCACCTCGAGAATTCAGTGTGGTCCCAACACTGCTGCCAGGTTCTACCGAGTCAGGAGAAAGTTTGCTTGTAGTGGCAGCACTGCTGACGGGTCTGCGAGGAGAGGAAGAGGAATCAGTGCAGGATTTAGACGGTATCGATGATTTAGACTGTACTAGAGAATTAGTTACAGGTGAGGGTGACACAGTTCTCTCTGAGATATAAGTATGGGGATGGCGGGCAGGAGCAGTGGGCGCTGCTCTCTCTGTACCAGTCTTCTTCTCAACATATGCAGTTATCGTTTCACCCGAAACATTAGCCGCTTTTAATCTTCCTAGCTCGGCACACAGCTCCTGATTCTGAGCCTCAATTTTGGCAAGCTTAGCGCGGAGTTGCTCCCGCTCGAAATCAAATTCGTGTAACCTACGTTCAAGCTCTGCCTCAGAGGTAGTTCTGTTAGCTGATGGTACTGAAGTTTGATCAGCTGATCTCTTGCCCAGCAGCTCCTCGACTCTAGCTCGTTCAGCTGATAACTCTGCTGTCAGCATCACACAGTGCTGTCTCAACTCTAGAACTTTCTCCACTAGAGAAGCTCTCTCTTTTATCAGCATCACCGCCACCTACAGTATAATACATACAAGTGAACCAGCTCATAGCTTGCCAGTACTCACCACTGTTTTTCAAATATATTTAATATACATACCAATTTTATTATTTTATATTACATAAAAAATAAGCAACCATTGACGCTTATAAACGCGATCTGAAATTACCAGCAACAAATGAGGATAATCTAAACTATACTAGCTTGAACTATCTACCAATAAATGCAACTATCTAGCGTATCTACTAATGAATGCAACTTGAAGTATCTACTAATAAATGCAACTAAACAATATCTAACTTGAAGAGTTTACACCTGTACATCACATGATAAAAACTTTGTGACTACAATGTACCCGTGTGCAAAGTGCACAAATCTAGAAAAATGGTCAATTTTAACAGAACCTGGATTTGAACTCTAACCTCTCAATCCTAAGGCGACGTTCTACTACTTTAGCATATGACTCTCAGTAAATCAATATCCATAAATTTCTTATATATGAAAAAGTTGTTCTAAATATAGGCCTAAAAGTTTTCAATACTGTGTATTTACAAATACGTGTATATTGATTAATACTAATACACGTGTATTGATTAATACTGAGTAAAGTTGACTACACTGCGTAAATTAAATAGAATCAGTCACAGGCTATTAATAAATAACAAAAAATCTCTATTAAACATAAAAATTTAGGACTGAAAAATATGATGTTGCAAAAAATGTAAATAAATCGAGGGCCTGATCGCCAGAAAGCTATAGTCGACAGTTAAAACTTATAACTTTATAAAGTTATAATTGACGCAATGACGCTCTGCTTTACTTCAGACTGACAGACAGAACGTATAACCTGTTTATGTTTTGAAGCCACAGCTCGATCTTCACCCTGATTACTTGTCGATTTCTTCAGCTCCTTCTCCATTTTCTTCGCCTGACTCTTTTCGTATTCCAACTACAAATACAAACATATGCACATCATTCATTATAATACATTTGTAGAATTCACTTCAAGCATTACAGATAAAAATGTCTAATAACACCTGCATAAAATGACAACCATACTGCATCCTGCAGAACAACGAGCTTAATAGCACAAGCATCGAAAATCTTCGAAAACCAAACTGTGAGTCACTCAATATTACATCTGATTTTGACTGAATTCTATTACTTTATATTTTAAATTTCGAAAGGATGCGGTACTAGAGAAGCAATAGGAGTTATGCGAATTATATGTGAACGTAACTTGAAATATGGAAATGATGTCTTCACATGTTTTGTAGACTTTGAAAAGGCTTTTGATAGAATAGACTGGGAATGATAGTAAACATTTTGAGGAGGATTAGAGTAGACTG